>VZTO01016559.1:9880-25692 GCA_013400615.1 Syrrhaptes paradoxus | reverse complement strand
TCCCTGCCTTCACCTCTTCCCGTTACATTATCTGATTGATAGAGGTTTGTTTACTCAGTTTCAATTTCAATGGGTTTCACTTCCTAACTTTTTCTTGCACCAGCAAAAATACAACCAACCTACAAATTTCTGAAGAATACACGACTGTTCCTTAAGCTGAAAGAAGACCACTTATTCAACAGTGCTACTTAATTGCTCTTAATTTTTAGCTTCCGAGCTGCAGTGAAACCTTTTTAACAAGGTCTGCAAACTGCTCAGGAAACCTGACAGTAGGATAGTTCATTCATCGAGACTTTAGAAAATGGAAGGCTGGTGAAACCCATGTCAAGCTGGTAACAAGGCATAAGAGCTTCTCCTGAAACAAGATGAAGAAGTATTTTCCAAAGTCAGAAGAGCAACCCAAATCTTTGCAGGAGCTGGGAGAAAAGAAGTGACTGAATTAATGAATTTATAAATATACATAGCATGTGTATCCAAAGACAAAGAGAAGACAACATCCATGGGCTTCAACTGGGACTTGTGACAATTAACTAACTGCAGGTAGGAGATGAGCCTCACCACCACCAGATTAATCCTGAAAAAACTTGAGCTCCGCTTCACAGTTCACACAAACAGGGACCCAGAAGAGAAGCCAGGCATATTCTTGCCTCCCTCAACATGCAGCAAAGAGTAATTTTTCCCCCCTGCCTGACAGTTTCCATTTTGGCATGCATATGAAAGAGCACATCTGTGAACTGCACCAGTTCAGGCAAAGTTCTCCAAAAGCAACCTACCCAACTCCACTACATTTATCGGTCTGGACTGCCAGATACATGGAAACCCTTCAGTAAGCAACCTATATCACACACAGCAAGTCAGCACGTTCCGGGCATGGAGATCATTTGAAATTATGAAGTCTAGAAGAGGCTCTGAGCTTATGAATATGGGAACAGCTTTACATGTATGCACCAACCCTGTGCATGTCAAAATCTGCTACACGTGTGTAGATGGTATATCAAATTCCTAACCACTTTCTCCAATAGAGAATACTAGGTGACTCATTTCACTGATGTGTACATGATCATTTCAGTGCAGGTATAGAGACTTTTTTTTTTCTTTACTTTTTGAACTACAGGTGTTGTCAAACTACCAGACCAAATCAACAGCATACCAGTGGTATCCATTGAAATGAAAATAGTCCTGCTAATAATCACTCGTCATATTTTATATTACTCCATGCTCCTGAAAACAAATCATTTTTAGGGGTAGAGGGAGACAATGGGCAGGGAGGTAACTGGGATTTCTAGAATAACTTTTTTTTATATCTATGGTCATAACTGATAGACAAGCTACCAAAAAGCAGCCAGCACTAAAAGCATAGAAGCATCATCAGATCAGAAGAAAAAATAAATTAACAAGAAGAAACAAAGCATGATGTCAAGTACTGCACAGATGCACGTGTTAAGCTTTCCAAGCAGAGAAGAAATGTAATACACCTAAACGGCATATCAATTCTGTAATTATCATCAATGCAGTAACAAGCCCATTATATGTGTTGATATAAAAGGCTAACCATCTACAAAGGCAGTTTAATCTTTAGAAAAGCCAATAAAACCATCTTCAGTATGTTGATTTAGGTGCCTTCTAAATCTACAAAATCCTCCTCAGGTATGCCATAATTTTTTTTTCCTTGTTCTCCTGTCTAGATTTCTATGGAATATCAAGAGCCCACAACTTGATTTGTATGTCACAATGAAGATCTCTAAGATATCAAGGATGCCAGATACTGATCTGTGTGATAACTTCACATTAGGTTCTTGNAAAGCATAAAACACCTGAAAATGTAATAATCACCCACCATTTTTATGATGCAACTTGTATCAATGCCTGTAATTTAAGGACACTAAAAGACTTTCAGTTCCCCTTTACACAACAACAAAAAAACACTAACCAAGTTAATTGTTACAAAAATACCTATAATTTGATCTGAAATCTTAAATTATTGAAAACACGCAATCTTAAAATGAAAGCTGAAGAAAGAGGGGCTGAATAAAAAGAACAGAGCACTGTCTTAACTTTAACGACCTCCACTAATATGAATAAAAGCCTAGGAACAAAAAAAAAAAGTGTATTTCAATAGCTCTAATTACAATGCGTCACCTATTGTACTTGAATGAAAACAATAGGATACAAAAATAATTTTTATTTGCCATGACGCACAACGCATTTTTTAATCGAGTTATTTAAATCAATACTATCTGCAAATTATAATGAATGTATCGTACTTGTATAACAGTTAAATTTTAAGGAAAGAATTTAACCAGCTTATGTGAACTGGGAAACTCTGAGATAGTAAAAAATATTCAAGTTGCAACTGGATTTGTTTACATTTGTCAGTACAGATACAGTTTCTGGAGCACTGCTCTATAAGCTTTCAGTGCATAGCTGTGCCTATATTTCAGACAACACCAAGGCAGCTAGTATTACCCATGAACTCAGTCACTTTGCTTTTCCAAACAAAAAACAACACAGACCCACCAAAAACCAGCCTAGAGTTCACTTCAAAGAACAACACGTTTATTTTTCACTTAATCTGCATACCCTGAAACCAGTTTGCAGAAAGAGACCCAATACTGAAGACATTCTGTAGATCTCGTCTTCCAGAAGGGACCTTAACCACCAGCCTCTTCAGCTTCTGTTCCACATGCTCAGTTTCTTACAACCCCACTTTCCTTGTCCACAGGTGAGGTACCACAAACTCTTAAATAACTGACATAATTTCCAGAGACAAATCACCTAGATGGCTGGACAAAGCCGATTAAGAAGATACAGTACAGCCATACCAGCTTCATTTGAATGCGTGGGAAGAGCTGACGTTGGTGCCAGCACATTTATGTAATGTGGTCCCTGCAGATGTTCAAATGCTTTGAGTTGTCAGCTGGCTTTGGAGATACACATCACAAAGCAGAATGGCAATTTAAAGAAGAACCCTCCAGGTGGTGGTGTGTGGATTTTAACATGACGAGACATCTTGAGAAACATGCTGGGATATCTACCTTATAGAACCAAAAGTTTTAAAAACTTCAATGACACATTCCACCACTGTCTAACTAGAATTAATTTGTGTCCCATGGCCTGAAGAGCTGCTCTTAGAATACTTCAAACTCCTTAATCATCTTCAAGAAGGCATCCTTTTGCCATAATTTGGTCTGTGATTGCAGGACAATTTAAAGTAGCAAACCTGAAAATTCTTAGTTCCAAAGTTTGTCCATCCACCCATGACATTTTTAAATGCCTTTATTCCTTGTACATACACAGGCACGCACTTCAACATCTAATAGAGAAAACTAATCATCTAGTCTGTCCCTTTACCACTGGCAGCAGAAACCAGCAGAGGGCTGCTCTTGTGCCCCTTTTTGTACCCTTACAAGGAATCAAAGGACAAGAGCAAAGCATGTACAGTACTTAACACTATATAAGAACTCCTGTCTCAGATATTTGAAAAATCTACACAAGAATACCCTCCTCCCCCAATTTTTTTTCTTTTTAAATTACTGGATCTGCTATGCATTTTACCTGTCTTTCCTGCTAGTTTTACACATTCAAAGAGCTTTTTTCTCCTTCACACTACTGTTGAAATATTTTACCTCTGTGTATTTAACATCAAAAAGCACAGCTCACACTCCTCCACACCACGTTATTTGCTTGACGCCAGAAAATGAATCCTAGTTAAAGCTGTGAGGTACAAAAAAAAAAAAAGCATTCTTCCTAGATGAGGCAGTAGAAGATGCAAACTTCTACATGCTCCATTTTGTCAGCATGAAGGACCTATTTGAGTTTTCACATACTATGATTAAGAGTCAGAATTATCAAGCACAGCTCTTACAGGTCTGTCCACTAGCTAGCTTCATTCAAACACCGCTTGAGAATTTTAAAAGCAAGCAGCTTGGCAGCCCTTCAGTCTCCCCTTAGCAGAACAGTTATTAAAAACAGTTAACCAGAAACATTTGAAACTCAATACTTGAAAATGTACTCATGAAGGTGAACATTAATGAAAGACAAATGCAGTTCCTTTAGCAGTAATGTCCATGGAATACTAAAAAAGCATTTCACTTTAAAGCCCACCAACCAGAGATTGCTTCTCCCAGCCAAAGAGGCAGAAATCATCACGTTGCTCTCTGCAGCAAAAAACATGCCCAGTAATCAGAATATCCCATGGCTGTTGTTGGAGGCATAAGTAAGTGTTGGAGATCTAGCATTAAAAAGCTATCATGAAAGATACGTCTTTATCTCACTAAGTAATTTTTCACAAATAAGAATAAATCCATTAATTTCATTTAGTGAAAAAGCAATACAATACTACAAAAATGACACTGCAATTAAAAGTGCAAGCAACATCAAAGAGCCTAGCACTGATACCCACCACAGTACCTGCAGCAGTAATTCTGCATTACTGACCCTGGGCCCCAGCTTGCATCATCAGACCCCAGAATATTTCTGTATGTCTTCCTTCTCATCCTTTTTCTGTCTCAAACAGCAGTGTGAAGGATTACAGACTGACCAGACCCTTTTCCCCTAAGCATGAGTCCCTCTTACCCTCAAAAGTATAGGAGCAGAACTACCATATTCTATGGTAGACAGAACAGCCTATAGAATAGCCTGTAACACTTGGAAAGGGAATTTATGAGAGAGGAAAGATTCCAGAAATCCAAAAGATCCCAAGTGAAGGTATACGCTTTTGGGTATCTGCATAGCTGCGATGCGAACAGAGATGCTGGAGGAGGCAGATGCTTTAGCAGCACTATTAAACCAGATCACACATTACATGAAAGGTCACTGCTTTTAGGGCAGAGATTACAAAATCCCTTATCTCATCCACAGTTCTTTTACAATTCCTCAGCCCTAGAGCAGAGGTTTAACAGTATTTTGATTCCTCATTTTATTGTAATGTTATTTTTCATAACACTATTGAGAAAGATGTAAAATGCAGATAATCCTTGCACATTTTAGCCAACTGTAACTAGCTAAGCTAGTACACAAGCATGCAGTTCAATATTGCAAACTAATAAAAAAAAAAAAAAGCAGCATTCAGGTAGGAAAAACCCACAGAATATGTAGTCCTGCATGCTACAAAACTAAAGAACATAAACACTCTCACTAAATATCCATCTTAACTGCACAAACATTTCATCTGCCTTCAGAACTGCAAATCTATCTTTGTTGAGCCCAAACGGTACATTGTGAATGCACCAATTTTCACTAATATATTTCTACTTCCTGAACTAGAAAATGTAGGACCATAGACTGATAAAACCATAAAAACCTGCAGGATGCCTGGCATTGAATATAAGAAAGTATTTAAAAGAATACTGCAACGATAGGATGTTAATTCCTTTGCCTGCACGTAAGGTTTTTTTGGCAGGTCAGTTTGTTCATGGCATGAAACCGGACTTTGAATTATTTCAGTTTATTATGGGTTTAATTAAGCCACATTAGTAGCTTCTTTATTAATCCTCTGGATATCATGGCTCTGGTGCTTTTACTAAACCTTTTCCAATCACTGAATTATGTCACTTCAGTTGTAACCAACAACAACTTCTCTTCCCGAATTACTGAGCACTTCAACAACCATGCTCCCAAATGACACTGTCACTCCATAGAGCTCAAGTTCTTACAACTAGTATTGTATCCTGCACCCGCCCAAAGTCAGCCTGCAATCCAGTGCAGGGCCACTGAAACTGTTGGTGAATTATGGGCTAGGCACATCCCAAATGTGGCCCCTTTATCCCAGCTGCATGCAGGCAGCAGTCCTGGATCTGCTGGAATTACAAGGCAAAGCAGCAGCACGTGGGGGCCCAACTAGGAGCACAGATAAGTACATCATTTACGACATAATTAGTTATCCCACTGACTAGAGGATGTGGTGTCTGTCAGCACAAGAGGAGCAAAGATAGGCAGCTAAAAGCCATTACCGTGTAAGCAATCCTGCTTACATTTAACAACACAAGCACCTCGGAACTATGACTGCAGACATTAAATAAAACCCTTCCGTAAAAAAGAATTTCTGTTCAAAATAATATTAGTAAAAAAAACAATGGCTGCAGTCAACAATAATCATCAACCACCGTGCCTCTCCAAGCACTAAGTGCATCATCACGGAGTGTCAAACAAGGTAGAATTAAAGAAATTGCCCTCCTATTTTTCATGACACATTAAATGCAAAAACTATTGTACTTAACTTTAACAACCTTAATTTGAGGAGTGTCAGAAACAAGGAGCCTTCTGAAATGCGTATTGTTACATTAAGAAATAAGCTTAACGTGTATTCTTTAGCTTATCGATCTTTGCCTCCTCCTACCCTAGCCAGACCCTCTGCCACATTCAGCATAAGAGAAAAATCTTACCTCTTAGCTCCCAAACTGGTTTCAATACAACCAGATTTTTTAGTATATGGCCTCTTTCCTATGCTCTCATGTGAATACAGCAGTATTAAGGATAAAGAAAGGTCTTACAATTCATTAGTCATAGTAGTTCTTCCTACTTAGTCAACCAATCATGAATAGTAACTTCTCATCTAATCCTCTCAAATCATCTTTCTTAAAAAGCTTGTGAAAATGGATTAGCCTTGTAGTGCACAGAACATTATTTCACTTACAGCCTATTGTATCGAAAGGTGGTAGGCAAAGAATTTCAGTCAAGGGCCTTTTATTAAGACACAAAACATCCCTTTGGGCCTCAACATAAGCTGGGGGGCAAAAATAACATCATAATATCATATGAAAAACAAAAGCACCAAGGTAACCATAGTTTCAACCATTCAACACTCTCAGGAAGATGAAACCTTTCTCCTTAAGAGAGCCTAAAACTCAATATAGGTCAGAGAGTACAAATCTAACATTATCCGCAAGCAAAACTTAAGGAATTTACTACCTGGAATTTGCTATGTTAACTTCTAGTCTCCATTTATGTTAGGTTGCAGAAGTCTCACGATATCCAGTGACAAAGATATAAGCAGAGTGACTATATTCAGAAGAAAAATAGTACCCTTTATGAAAGGGGAAGGAAAAAAAATAGGGATAACTTTTTTTAAAATATCTAGGATATTATGCGATTCTCAACACAGAAGCTCAAGTTCACTTTTTTCATTTTTTTAAATTCAGGAAATAGATAAGGTTCTATTTCCTCTGTCAATTTCTGTGCTATATACTAGATGTTTTATCTGGACAAAGGTGTAATCAGTTTATTACGTCCCAATGAAAACAAGCTAGGAAAAGCTGACTAAATACATTAAATCCAGTGAAAAGTGCAGAAATTCCTATTATCACTCCACTAAAGGAAATATAACTCGGGCTTTACAACAGAAGAAACGACACAACAAAAAAAAAAAACAAAGTTACTATAGATCTATAGATCTCTCAAAACCAACAAGAACAAAGAAAACTCTTCATCTTTACTTCCACACACAGACATATTTAGTAGCTTCACACCATCTTTGCAGGTGTAAAAAAAACTATATGGATTTTCCTTTACCCAGTACAAGAAAGAGCTCAATTATTGAAGCTGCTGAAATCTAAAGTCTAAAATTGCACAGATAACAATCAAGGAAATTTATCTACTGCAAACTTTTTGAAAACTGGTTACAGGTCTTTACCATTCCAAAACAGAAGCTAAGACAGGGCATGACTGACAAGACCTCACCACCACCACACACACATATTTCAGTAGATTACTGTTGCTCAGGAACTTTACTCAAGAGTTTAAAAACACAGAAGCACTAGTTCATGCCTGACTAAATGTGAAACCTCCTCAGCGTATCAACTGCAACATCAATATATGGAATGTATCGGTTACAAACAGGAAGCACAAAATAACACGTGCCAGCATCACTCCTACCATGACAGCTATATGGTCCCTCCACTACCAGACCATACTATTAAAAAAAGAGTATTTTTTTTGTAAGAGTGTTAACTTTTTCTGATCTAGACGTATAACCAAGTTCCTCGGGAAATCATTTGCATGTCAGCATCCCAACACAATACGTCAATTTCTAAGACAATTAAGAACCAGCATCATCAGATGGAGGCTGCACACAAAGATGCCAATCCTTCCCCATAGCAAGGCTGGTTCACCTAATGAAGTCTCATGCTTCCCATTATAACCTTTTCCCTCACAGTCTTGGAATAGGTTCCTATATCTTTTCTTGTGTGTCTTCTCCCCTTGGGACAGAACTGACCCCTCACCCTAAAGTGGGCAACAAGTTGTATTTTGCATGCAATAAATATCCAATTTTACTAGTCAGAGTAGCCTCCAGCTATGTCTGCCCTGGGAAAAAAAAAACACATATCTCATCTGGCAGCCAGGAGAAGAAACAGTAAAATTTTCTGTTGATACAGAGCTATACTCATTCTTCTCATTGCAACGTACTCTCTGATGCTCAAGCAGGCAAAAGAGGGCCTGCTGCAAATTGCGGCTCCCTCACACCTTCAGGTAGGAGCTGAGAAAAGAATTTGCCCTCTACCTTGCGATGAAAAGCAGACTCCAGGAATCTCTTTAATTATAATTACTGTGGGAGTGTGGTCAGGAAGATAATAAATCAGATTGCTGTATCACAGGTGTACAAAGTGAGGGGAAGTGGGAAGAAAACAGAAGTTAGATTGCTGTAACAGAAATAAAAAATTCTCAGGCTATGCAAGGGAAGAGGGCAGGGAAGGTGAGATAACAGCCACAAGTTTATTTTCAACCAGAAACAAAACAAAATATTTGGCTACAAATTCCTTACAATACACCTAGGATACAATCGTACAAATGAACATTTCCCCAGCTAACCCTTAAACACAGTTTTCCAGAACTGCATTTTTACAATAAATATTCTGTCTTTGGCAGGCTGCCTTCCTGGATGACACGGGTTGCTTATTTACACTGCAGTTACTTGTTAATGACATAATCAGAACAAACTGAGGAGAACTTCCCATCTAATGAAACACAAACTCTTCCAAGTTTTCCTAT
The DNA here is from genome assembly GCA_013400615.1 of Syrrhaptes paradoxus. NCBI lineage: Eukaryota > Metazoa > Chordata > Aves > Pterocliformes > Pteroclidae > Syrrhaptes > Syrrhaptes paradoxus. Next base: position 16,707 of record VZTO01016559.1, on the reverse strand, counting down.
GAGGGTTTCTGTACATAACACTCAACTGAAATTCGAGAGGTCTAGGTTCAATTCCTGGCCCCAGACACAAGCTTCCTGTAAGACCCTACATGCATGTGCACGCACACACTAAACATTTGTATTGGCTTCTTCAAAACAATTTGCTCAAGTAGAATTGAACATTTCATTTAGCTGTGAATGCACATAAAGGACTATCTGCACAAAATGCATTATTTAGTATGATTTCCAAGACTAACATTAAACTCTTCAAGTTTTTAGCATGGCCTCAGTCCTTTATTTATAGGGACAGGATATTCTGACAGAATACACCACACTCCTTTCATCATATCATGAGATAGATTCATTCCTATCTTAGACACTCAACTGTACAAATTCACATGTGAAAAGCATTGATGTGCTTTAACAAAGATTTACATGGTAAAAGACAACCAAGTTACCTTGGGTTCACACTTCTGGAAAAAGCTGCCAAATTACACAGTACTTCCATGCAGATTCAGTGAATTTAAGAAAGGCAAATACAACAGGTTTAGTCCAATCCAAAAGGTGTTTCTTATACATGAGACAACGCAGCAGGACCTGGAAATAGTCATGAATCTGAGATCCTCCATGCTAGAAAATGACTGAGTATATTCGGAAGGCTACAATTTTAGCAGAAAACAAAAAGACACTTGTAGATACTGGGTGATGAGGCAAACACAAGAAAACAATAAGCCAAGACAGAAAACTGTTCTAACAAATCACCATTCTAACTACTACCAAGGCTTTTTTCACCCCCATAGGTTTTGCAGAAATTAAAAGAATTGAAGAAGTGAGGATTCAGCTGCAGATGCCTGCAGCATTATTTTACACATGGCAAAACAGTAGAACAACAGAAATGTCAGGAAATTAGATCATTTTTATGACACTTTGTTTTACTTAATAAGTGAACATATTATCATATTGACTCAGAATTAACCCATTTTCAATACTGTTGCTCTTCAAGCAACCTAAAAAAAACACTTACTTATCAAATACCAGTTTGTTTGTTTTAAAGAAAAGCTGCTGAAAGAGACATCCCATACAAAACAGGTCTAATTCCAACCACCTGTATTTGCACGACAATATTACATTATGAGATCATATAGAATACTGAATATTCACATACTAGTGCCAACTTCTTTTAAAATTGTTTTATGGTTAAAATTCAGTATTTCGCAACTTAATGGGCACATAGCTACAATCCCTCTTTTCAAAGCAACTCCTCTTTAAAGACAGCATCAGAAAATCGAGGTTCACACAAAGCACAAGAAGCAGTGTTACACAATCGGGACAAAGAAGAATTGACTTCTGGTGATTTAAGACAACCTAATTAATGGGGACTTTAAACTACTATTCTGCCTAGATCTTAGATGGGCAACTATAGGCCATGAAGTAAGCTGCTATGACCTTTTGCAGAATAAAAGTACCAATGTTACTTTACACTACAGCATCTGAAAAAGTTAATTGGTCATAAAACTCAGAGAGCATTTTTTAAATTAACTGCCACATAAAATTACTATAGTGCATGAAATCCCCAATCAGAACTTGCCCGTGCTGTGCGTAGAGTCAGAGCCAGTCTCTGCCTCTCGTAAGAATAGATGCAATCTCAGCAACCAGACACAATAAATACAAGATGAAGGGAATGGCAAGCATAGCAACAACACACAGAATTAATTCCAGAGGCTAGGAATCACAGCATTAAAATTATTTCATTATTTTAACTTGTTAATTATTCATGCAGCAGAGATAATGGGGAATGGCAAAAAAAGCTAATAAGAGCAGAAGCAACTGAGAAACACTGATGGAGAGGATTAGAAAGCTACAAAAGTTATGAAAAACTGTGGATGAGAAAAGAAAGGGGTTTAGTGTAAGGTTCCACATTCAATAGCAGAGCCAACCTAAGGCACTCCTGTCTCCCCACTGCTCATTACTCCTGGTGTAGGATTGTGGTGTACTGTTTCCTCCCTAATAACATGCACAATAATTTATCAAACTGTACTATGAATCAGCCAGGACTGAAAAATAAACTGACCAAAAAAAAAAAAAACCAGAAGTTGACACAACAACAAGGAAAATGCAAGGGCAGAAATGAGGAGCTGCAAGGGAAAAACAGGTCATATCAACACTTCTCCCAGCAACAAGGTGCAACTGTGGGATTAAAGACCAACGCCTACATTCAGACCATAAAAAATAAACCTCTCAACTATGTCTTGCAACTTGTAACACTACATGCAGAGTAAAGCACGTTTGGATCACATCAGGTGACTAACACTGAAAAGAGTAGTTACACAGCAGAAGGTGCCCAAAGCACTTTCTTGATGTTGGGGAATACGTTTATCAGAGGAAGCATGTACCTTTCACTGAAGAATCCACCAGTCCAGTACACTTCCAGCTGCTCTTAGTGATTTTTTCCCCACTGCATCCTCTTTAAGTCAAATCTAGGATTCCACGTGCATGATCTGCAGTCTACTGTTCAGGTGTATATGAAATGCATGAAATGGAGAAGCAGTAAAGAGAGATGGTGAACTAGATGATCAAATACCAGGTAGCAGCACAAGGTACTACCTGGTAGACAGTCATATTTGGTACTTCAGGTAGAGATCTTTGTGCCTACATTTCTGAGATTCAAATGGAGCTTTTTATTATTTGTTCCATTAGCTATTCAAGCAACTTCATCCTTAAGAGATATCTTTCTTTACCATCACCAGTTTCAAACATTTAAGGACAGAAAGGTCAAAGTCTATTCAGACTGCCACTAGATACCACTGATGACATTTTTAGAGGCACTGAAGAAAGTGCAGTTACAAGGCAGGAGGACAGAAATGAGTCAAAAACAGCAGGTTAGGCCAAAGTTTTCTTACTCATTTGTGATACATTTATGTCAATTCAACATGGTGGTGAGGGGGGGAAGGTGGGGAGTCCAATGCAGGACACAATCTCAAAGTGTTTGGAGAACACTTTGTGAAGTGGTTTTCATTATAAACCCTCATTCATTAAAATAATCAGACTAAAAATTTTCACACTAAGTACAGGTAGTTTTAGAAATTTTTTACTACTATTAACAACATGAGTTAAAAACCAGATGAGGCAAAGCATCCAAAATTGTCTTCTGAAAGCTTACCTTTAATTTTAAAAACATAATTTTGTAACATTCAGAATGAACATCCTAAACAAGGTACTACTTAAAATCCTCTTGATCTCACAGTGAATCTAAATTCAATCTCACCAGCATGAAATGTCCTAGTTATTTCAACAGTTACCTATACAAGTGCCCTTAAAAACAGCTTTTAACACTACCATTTAAAATTATTTTGTGTTCAAAGACCATTATTAACTCAAGCAATTGTATAAATCCATAAAATAGCAGCTTTTCACTTGACAGGACTTGAGCAATAACTATCCAAAACAACCTCCTGGTAACAAGTGTCACTTTTACTATTTTTGCTGTTAACACTTCAAAATTAAAGAAAAGACAACTACAGGGAAATAATTAATACAAAAAAAAATGAAAAGAGAAAATGAATAAGCTTTTCTCTACACTTACTGGGGACAGTAACAGATGTTAACTGCCACAAGTAAGAACTAAATTCAGCATTAGGAAAGAACTCTCTTACCACAAGAACAGTCAAGCACTACCAACAACAGTTAAACTGCCTAGCGAGATTGCATAATTTCTATTATCTAAGGTGTTTGGGGGTTTCAAAAGCCTAGTGGTACCATCCCTTCCTTTAAATCAGTTCTGGCAAACTTCACTAAACCTATTTTATTCTAAGAGATGGCAACTACCCAGTTTCCTGCTTGTATTAGTTTTCTACTGCTTTAGTGAAGTGAATAAGCAAACACCTGACAAGCATCAGAGATGGCATAAAGGAAGCAGTAATAACACCCGCCCTAATAATACACCCTCAATGTCAGGACTTTAACCTTCAGCAATGCTGAGTTATGTCAGCTCACCGCATCTCATAAGACTGTATCTTAAAAAACAGATTAAGCAAACAGATTAGACAAACATCTGCTAATAATACTGTAAGTACAATTTATCCTTCCCGGGGCTGAGAGAAGTAGACCAGAATTCTTGAGGTCATTTTCAGCACTGCTTTATTTAAGCTTTAAAAAACCAAGAGAGTGACCATTTTGAACAAACTTAGTGAAACTTTAATGAAATATTAAACTGAAATTTCACTTAATATATTAAAAGAGATAAATATTCACCTGCCTAGCACTGTCACAATTAAATGCTATGTCTAACGCGGCATGCATTTGTCTCACCTGTGCTTCCCACATAAAATACCTCCTTGCTGAAAGGATAAGCCTAAAATATCGTACACCTAAATCATTTCACCTATAGTCTCTAAGTGTGAATTTAATTCTCAAGACCTTACATTTTTTAAGAAAATCTGCCAAATGCATATTAACTGCAAAATGCTGGCTGTACATAGCAGCTTCTTGAGTTTGCTAATACACATCTCCAGTTTTATTCCTACCACTCAAAGCTAGCCTGAGCAGGAGACTGAAAATGACGGACTGGTAAGGGTTCAGACCTCTTTGAACAACAATGGAACTGGAATACTAGGAGTCTTCCAGGAGACTTGCAGTTCTGAAACTACAAAGAATCAAGAAGCATCACCAGTGAGATTAATAAGTCATTCACACAAGCCTGTGACTGCAGGTCTGGTAGATTCACATCCTACTATCTGTTGGAGACTTCAGGGAAAGGAAAAAAAAGGTAAAGACAACAAAACACAGCTGTATTGTAATCAGCTGGCTGATATTAGCAAAGAGTTCCTCACTTAAATATCCTAATTCCCTTTTATTAATGCATAAGCTTAATTTCTCTGGTTTACTCAAAGGAAATACTACTTGGACAAGGATACATACAGTTTTCACTTTTTTACAAGTTATTTAAGCACCTCTCCCTGTGACTCTAATACACCTGTAGCACATTGGTCAGAAAACAAGGAATCTATTGAGAAGCTTGAAAGTTGGAAAGAAAATACATAAATGTCAATACCATATTTAATTTGATAAGCTTGTATATACTTCATGCGTCACCTGCTCTGGAGACCATGGAGAAAATAAATAAATACAATATATCACCTTGACCGTTTTGCCCATTCCTTTTCCCAGAAGATCATGAATGCTTCAAAACAGAGAGACTCTTCTCTCATTTGTACAGGACAAAAAGTGCTAAATTAGGTCGGACTTTCAAGAAGACTTACACATATGGAAAGTTCACCAAGGACAACTCCGATCAAGCAGTACAAATGGAAATCATCCTAACCCCATTGCTATGTGGAAAAGTAATTTGTCACAAAAAAAGGTTTTGTCAATTATTACATTCATACTAAGGGAAGGGAGGGTTGTCAGCATATGTTCACCTTCATTTTGCTTACTAATAATTACTTCCATATGCATTCAAATTCCTGGTTATTAACACAGTATTTGTCGATTCTTCCTTCCCAAACGTACACATGCCTAATGCTCGCCTACACACGAGCCCCACTGCTAGCAAACCAGGGACAAAGCCAAAAGAGACTGGTAGCTCTATATTTTATATATGCATATACGAAGCAGAGCAAGTCATGAAAAAGCAGAATAACTTAGTAAGATACCCCAAAAATGTAAACAACGAAAAACAACCATTGCATGTGTAAAGAAGGAAGACAATCTTCTGTAAAGGACAACATACTCCAGAGCACTGAAACAGACCTTTCAATCTAGACATGATAGGAAATCCCTGGAAGCCAAAACCGGCTGACTTCCCACCAAAACACATGATTTCCACCGTAATTCCAAATTTTCTCCAGAGACTTCCATCAGAACATAATTTTATCACTGTTTGCTGGGGAAACCATACTAAAGCATATTCAGAAATTTAGGGCACTGTTCACAAGAAAAACCTTCTCTTTGTCCTCATAGCTATAATGACCCTTTTTGTAGTATTTCCAACACAACCAGATGAAACAAAATACAGTATAGTTCATCTTGTGACTGATGTAATGCAGGCAGGGAACAATACCGTGGAAATGAAAAAGCCAAGGATCTTTGTCTCTTTCTAGACAGATTGCCAAGCCTTAGTAGTTGGAGGGAGAAATAGCTTAGCATCCCAAATAAAACACTGCAGTGCGCGTTCATTATGTCAGTAAAGTCATTGCAGCTTTTGGCAACCCCATACGGAACTTAGACCCTGCAAAGAGAGCCCAAGCTAAAAAGCTAGAAAACAGTCCTAAATTAAAAATTACAGGAGAAACAAATAATTCCCTGGCTCTGGAAATAAACCCCAGGGAGTTCACCGCTCGCATTACAACCGATACTAAAAAGATAACCTCGACAATAACCAGCCATAAACCTATAAAGCGTTGTATTCTCTCGCCACCGGTATTTGGCAGCAGGCGGGGAAGGCGCGACCGGCGGCCCAGCGGGGGAGGCAGNCGGCACGGCGGGGGCTGGCCGGGGCCGCCCGCCCGGGCAGGGGACCAGCGGGACGCGGAGCCAGCGGCAGACTCCCGCCGCCGCCGAGAGGCGGGAGCCGGCGTGCCCGGCGGCGGTGCCTACCTGCGAGAGCTGCCGGGGGTTGGGGCAGCCGAAGAGCGCGGAGCTGGAGCTGAAGCTGATGGCCCCTCTGCGGCTGAGGACGTGCTGCGGCACCGGCCTGTCCAGCGGCAGCACCGGCAGCTGGTAACATACTTCCATTGAAGAAGTCTCCGTGAGCCGACCCCCCGCAGGGCAGCGGCCTCGCCCGCCGCCGCACCTGCCCGCGCAGGGCTCGCCGCAGCGGGGCGGCGGGGGGGAACCCGCGGCGAAACCCC
>VZTO01016557.1:19765-31834 GCA_013400615.1 Syrrhaptes paradoxus | reverse complement strand
TCCCAGAATGGAGACAAGAGCCTGAGCATCTGAGACTAAGAGTCAACTGAGAGAGCAAGACGATCCTGAGAGAGAGGTGACCCAGAGAGAGAGAGAGCACATCTAGACAGAGCCTCATCTATGTATAGGGCATGACGTATGATAGGGAATGGACTATTGGCCAATTTGGGTCTTAGTCCCAAACCTAAGGCCAAATCCTAGGCTAGCAACTGAGGCTGTGCTCCCTCCCAGCTGAGAAGGCTGATAACATGCTGATGTTTATAGCTGCTGCCAGGACAGTCAAGGACTTTTCAACTTCTCTGCTCTGACAGTGTCTGCAGGGACAGGAGAAGCTGGGAGAGGGTTACTGAGAAGATGGAGCTGAGCTCTCCACAGCGGTGCCTGGTAGGAGTGCAAGAGTCAAAACACATAAAGTGAAACAAGAGAGGATCAGGTTGGATATAAGAGGGGGGAAATCACTCTGAGGACACTCCAGCAGCAGAGCACATTTCCCAGAGACGTTGTTCAGTCTCCGTCCTTGTTTTCAAGACACAACTGGTTAAATCCCTGAGCAACCTGATCTGACCCTGCTCTGACATCCCTTACAGCCTGAATCATTCTGTGAATACAAAATATGGAAAATTTTGTCATCATAATTTTTTAACTTCTTGGAAAATACTATGGAAATACTATGGAAATGCAGTTGCTTAGTTGTTTCTGTGTTTGTTTTGTGCAAGTATAAATATTCCTTATTATTAGAATATTTTTTATTTTGCAGTTAATTTTACAGCTTTCTTTAGAGATTTGCCAGATTCATGGAACAGGAGTTTATTGTGGCACTGAAGTATATTTGCCTGATGTGGTGAAAAATGAATTGTTAAGGACCTACAGGCTGTCATAAACAATTGTATTTTCTCTCCATCTCAGTCACTGATTTCTCATGTGATTCTGAACAATCTTGTCTTTATTTTCATAGTTGTAAAATGAAACTCTATTTCCGTGTCACATAATAGAAATGTTGATATCAGTATAATTATCTCGTGAAACTTTGAAGCAATAGCAAGAAAAAGACGTATGGAGTAAGTACCCCATGCATCAGATGAGACAGGGACCTCGTGGAAAACAGACACTGTCATAGTGTGTGCAAAGTGGACAATAACAAACGGAACAGTTCAGGTCTTACTGTTTCTCAATTTTGCAGCCTTAACATTATTGTGAAATAAGTTAGAATTATTTGCTATTTTAAAAAAATTGTTTGAGGCTTTATTTCAAAAATTTGATTAAAGAATCCATTCTTTGATCAAATAATGGGAAAACCCAATGCCAATTTGAGAAACTTGTATCTGGGATGTGCAAGAGAGGCTTGTTCTATTGTCTCAGCATTGAAAGAAAGTTTCTTAATATCCGCATTCAAACCTTCTTTTTTCCTTTGCTTTCTATTTTGGTTTCTTTTACACAAAGGGAGATTCAGGTGCTCACACCTCGTTCATATCCACATCACTACTTCGCAAGTCAATTCACTCTATTATCTTTCACTTCAATGCACATCTCCTATATTTCTCCAGCAGAATACACAACTCTCTCTCAAGGAGAAGAGTATATCAAAGAAAAAACAAAACGCAAACAACAGAGGCCATCACTATCCACACATCACAGGTCATTATTATTGCTGCTTTGCTATCATCTTGTTTTTCTCTCTGTCTTGTCTCTCCTCCTGGGTGGAGAGAGCACATCTGGCTACAAAAACAAGAGGTTTTGTTTTCTCAGAAAAACATTTCTATATTAGAAATTCTTGAGACTTTGTCCCCACTGTCATCAACCAACTACCATCTGTCCAACAGTCGTGAAAGGCATGCTTGAAATTGTATTCTGTAGAACACAATTTGCAGGAAGTTTTTTCTAAAATGACAAGCTAAGTTAGAGATACTAAAGTGCTTATGTATAATCTGCTACCCCCTCCATGCTCTCATATCTAAATCAAAACTTTAAAAATTATTAGTATAATTGAGCTATCCCTTGTTGCTTCATTCTTCTGGTCAGATTGGTTCTAGTACTGGAAATGAATGCTTTCAATTTTGGCAGCAAAATAACTGAACCTTTTTGTATATATGTTGTTTATTTAAGCAAACAGAAATCAAAACCAGTGTCTCTTAGCCTAGAAATTGTGTACTGAGGCTGTACTACTAGATAAGCATAGTGATACTTTAATTTCAAAGGAATGTTACTACCTAATGTAGCAGTCAAAACTTGTTTTCTCTCGAAACTTTCTCTACACTTACAAAATCTGTCTCGAGCTTTAAACCAACCAGAAAGAGTATGCACTTAGTCCATTTACATTATGTCACCTTGAATCTTTTCTTCCTGACAATTTAATGTAATCTGCTTTTCAGTTTCATGTGGAAAGGAGTGCCATACAAAAATGTATCACTCTCTAACAGGTTTCACTGTAATGTTTACCCAGTAGTAATATCTCCATACTGCTATGCTAGTTCAACCTCTGTCCGTTACGGAATTCACCAATTACGTAGGAAGCAAATCAGGGCTACAATATGGTATTAGCTCGAATCGTGTTAGTTTGAGTTTATGTAGATATGAGTCAGAGACCTGACCCAATCAATACTGAGAATAAACCATAGAAATATCAGACAAGTTGCAGCTCATTAGTTTTCTTAGGCTGTGAAATTATCCCTTCTCAGTAGTTTTTTGAGAACAACCACTCCAATGGAGGATGAGTAGAGGTGGAACTGCCAGCCTTGTTCTTTCCTGTGCTGGACTGAGTTAAAAGCTGATGCATGCTGTGGAAGCATTCATGTGCCATCCACCAGGAGAAGAAAAAAAACGTAAAAAAATAAAAAAGGCAAAAAAGCCAACACAGTATGTCAGTCCCTGAGGAAGAGATGATCTTTAAGGCACGTGCTCTTCTGAGGTTGCTTTTCAGATGAGTCAAGAGAAGATGTCACCTCATACCCTGACATTTCGTTTTCATGACACCTTTTTAATGCTATGCCCATAAAAGTTATTCAATAATTTGTTAAAGATTTTTTTTAAGAGGTAAATTTTAAAAATATATTTCAACATATTTAGCACTGTAGGACAGTGTCTACTAAAGAATTTAAGGACAGACTTTATTTGTTTGTGATGTATTTATATTGTCCTTCAGGACTTCCGAGTTGTCTGCAACTTCACTGAGATAATTCTAGTGCTTCCCCATTCAATCTAGATCCAATTACAGTCTTGCCTTGTTTCTGAAACACATTACAAACTGGCAAAAACCTTTTTGTTCTGATACCTGCTTCTCTTCATTCTTCTTCACTATCTCAGTCCCACTATTTAAAGATCTTTTATCATTAAATATATTATTTCATAACAATGGAATAGTCGCTAACCTTAGAAAATATATTTCTATTGTATTGTTTCATCAGTTTTCTATATTCTTTCAAATGTTGCTTGAAATCAGTTTCTTTCACCTATACTTTCTCATCTATATGTGATCTTATTTCTGCTTAACTAGCAATTTTTTAAAGAACTTTGTAATTTTGTACAAATATTGTAATCTATATTGAAGCCTTCTTAATCACCCTGAAGAGAACTGTTATGATCAGTCAGGCTAGTATTATGCATAGAAGGTTCACAGTTTGTTCTTATAGGATCAACCACTTATTTTGTTCACTCATGTTAAACTTGAATATTCATATTTGTTTATCAGCTAGGGAATTAGAGATCACTGTGATGGGAATATCTAGAAGACTGACATAATGGGCTAGTTTTAAATCTTAAAAATAAACTTTGCTAAGTTATTTCATTAACAGCACACTTGCTAATGGTTAATTTGTACTCATTATTAATCATCACTACGTATACAGTATTATTAACACTTATATATTAAACTTCCTGTAAGCATTTGAGCTGAGGCAGTATAGTGAGCATTGATGTCTGTGGTCCTTGGCGGCTCTTTGTCAGCGGGGTCCAGATAGTTGAGCCTGAGAGTTCATCAGATATTTTCAACAATTGCCCTGCTCCCAAAAAGGGGAGTCTCCTCTGCTCCTGATTTTGGTTATCTTGTTTTCTTTTGTCTTGCTGCCTTTCTTGTGTACTCTGGAGGATGTTGTTACTATTCGTAGTCCCTTGTGCATATCCTCTTTCTGGCAAATTTGTGTTACTTGGATGCCTCCTATGAGCAGCTACACCCATCATTGGTATATATATGGTATGTTTTGCATATGTCAGATGTTTTTTCTTTGTTCCCTCCCTGCTCTGGGATCATTAGCCAGGAACAGACTGAGCCTTGGTCATTGGGTATCAGTATCACTGTGTATCACTCATTTGTATATTCGTATATTATTAATATTTTTATTTTCAATTTTATTGTAGTTTATTTATTAAATTGTTCCTACCTCAGCCCACAAGACTCTTTTCCCTTTGCCCATTGAAGTCTCTCCTCCATCTCTGGGAGGGGGGAAGGTGAGTGAGTATTTGTTGTGGTGTTTGGCTGCCAGTCAGAATCAAAGTTACAACACTCAGTTAATTGTATTTATGTTTTTTTTCCTTAGTTCACCCAGATAAAAACTACTAATTTTAATTTCTTCTACTGTATATTCACATAATAATAGCTAAGAACGCACTGTTTGAGACATATGTCTGGCAAGTCTCTGTATATGGAACTATAAGACACTTCCATATGCAAAAAGTGTCATTTGGCTAGCAAGGATGATTTATTACAATAGAGACTAAAAGATTTAATGTTATTGTAACAGTGTTTTGTGGTCTTACAAGCTGTTTGACTTAGTACACTATGTTTGAATTTCAAAAGTAAAATTATTTAGGTTTCTAAGAAATGTGAGCAAGTTAAAAAAAAGACAACAGAATAGCTTAAAAATAAAAGCCAGAATTTGAGCCAAGAACTGAATCTGTCTTTAGATCTTTAGGAATAAAACTGTAGCTTACAGTGAATCTAAAGTACAGGAACCAAGCTTTAAGGTAAGAAAGGTTGTCCCAGACAGCAAAGAAAATAAAGCTGTTTGCTACTGCTAGTAGTATCTGTCCCTCAGATCCCATAAACTGTTCTTCCCAGTGAAGTCTTTATATATTAAAATTTACTGACTGTGTGACAATCGGTGAACCTCAAAGGCTACGAAGTTTGTGGCTAATAGTTTTACAGGTGGGTTGTGTAACAAATAAGACTTTCCATAAATGCTTCACTGCCTTGGCAGTGTCTCTGTGTTCTGGTGCAACTGTCCGATTGGTTTTCATGTATAACAATACTCAGCTTTAACAAAACCTGGAGTTTTCTGTCAGTACAATTGCTCAGGTATGGAAATGATGTTAATTTTTCATACGGATGAACTGCGCAGAGTTGTCCCAAGAACTGCCGCTCTTCTCTTGCTTGAGGGGAGTGTTTGAGAAAAAGCAATTTTATCAAATATTATGAATTATTTTAAAACAGATTCACTCAGTAAAGTTGAGAAACCTTCGGAAATACTATATGGCAGCTGTGGGCCAGACTGGAAGCTGAGGTGTAGGACTGGCCATGAAGGAAGAAGTAGTCAAAAAGGGAATTGGACAAAGGGGCAGATGGCTTCTTGGGTGCTCAGCAGATGTGGGCTCCCCACTTCCCTGGGACTGGGCAGGGGCACTCCCCTGGCACCTTGATATGAACAGAAAAATTAAAAAAAGAAAATTATGCAGGGAGTTATTCCTCAGAGAAGTCAATTGGAGCTTTCATTGAGATTTTATCTGTTGCAGTGGTGTCTGCCCTGAGTGACACTTTATCACCTGTTATCCATCTCATTATGGTAATATCAGTCTATAAGGAAACTTGCTTAAATGGTGTTCAGAGAATTTTCATGCAGACTAAAAGTAAGAACGAAAATATACATAAATGTATATTTTAAAAAGAATCTGAGAACATTTCTCTTCAGACACATTTTCAGTTTTCTGTAACATTGTCTAAATTAATAATATTTGTATACATCTGTTGCCTTCCAATGGATGGAAGCTAGAAAACTGTGGAAGGGACCCCCACTTCACCTTTTCTTCTCATTTTTCTTCTTTGTCTGCTCTCCCAAGAACAAGTAATAGACTGAAAATGAAGAGATGTGAAAAATAAAATCATGATCCAAAATTAAAATCTGAAATATTTGAGTTTCCTACCAAGAAAGTGATATTAGTTCAAGTAAAATGAAACTTTTGTTTTAATCCAGAGTACAATATATAAATTTTAAGGTTATTTTAGGCAGTAACTAAAGAAGTGTAATCAACATATTTCAAGCTTCGAGATTATTTTTCTTTTTTTTTCCTCTGAAAAAAAGTTTTCCACAAAGTTGTATTAGAATCAGATATATGAAAGTATAAATTAAAAGAATTTCTTCAAAAACTTGTGGTTGGAGGGGACCATAATTTATTTTTCTCTGATATTTATATACATGGGACCTAATTATTGGTAATTCACATCATAATATAATATTATAAACATTTGTATTCTGAAACATGGAGAATCTATAAGGAAAAAAGGGCTCAAAACATTTGTGTTCCATTTCTGTTTCACCTAGATTTTAACTTGTTACTGAGCTTTCTCTTCAGCTTCATGTTTATGTCTATAAAGAAAGAAAAAATCCATACTGCTCAATTTCCTTTTTACGTTGTTTAGGAAATGGCAGTTCAGTGAAGTAGTAATGAAGGTTTTGATTTTTGTGCAGTGAACACTGGAATGTTGGGGGTTTTCTTCTATTTGCTTGTTTTTGTAATTTCTTCCATGTATAAATGAAATGCATGAATGGCAGAAATTCCCTTATTTACTTCAGTTTATTGCATCTCTCACACCTTACTCGTTGACATTTGCACTAACAAAAGTTGCTGTGGACACTTTTTCAACAGTATTGACTGAGAAACGCTGAATCTCTTCCAGTGAAGGCTGATTTAGCTACAAATCACTGTTCCAGTACCAAGATCATTAATCAGCTGCAGGCTAGATCCATTATGTGGATATTCAACATAGAAGAAATATTAACAGCTACACAGAAGAATCGTTACCATCAGATTAGCTCTGACTCCCTGCTGGAGCAACAAATTACGCCGAAGTAATAATTAGAATACATTAGTAGAGGTTTAATTTCCAGTAAGTGCTGTCTGTTTAAGGGATGGCAATCTCACCATAGCTCAGAGAACAATAGATCATGTTATCAGCAAGAACAAACCTACATGGAATTTCAAAAAAATAATTCATTACAGTCTTCAAATTGAAACAAAATGTCCCTAGAACTTTCCTAGATAGAGTTTTGTGGAAAAAAAAAATCAAGTTTATTCTGTTTGCTAAACCTTTCCCTTAGTCAGTAAGCAAGGAAACAATTTACCTGTAAATAAGGTCTGATTCTGCAAACTCCAGCCTTTTTTTCAGCAGTCATTTCTGGAACACATTCACCTCTGGTTTAGGGTGCACATTAAGCAAGAAGAAAGGAAGGTGTGTTGTGCCTGAATTATTTAGTTTGAGTAAGCATAGCACAATTGACAGAATTACAGCAGTTTACCATAGCTGAGGGTCTGGACATCTAAGTAGATCCTTAAACTGTGAAAGGATTTGATCAGTCTACACAGAGCCACTATACAACACAACAAGGAGTTTGCTTTGAGAATCAGCTACAGCTAAAAAAAAAAATAAAATAAATTTTTCTTTCTTGTACTTCTGCGCTGATTTTCATCAATTTAAAACTTCTGAAGTCAGAAAGTCTATGGTCAAAAACATTACACATCCTTCTGATGGCATTCTGAGAAAGCAATATGAAGTTTTTATATCACATGGTAGGTTTGAAATATTCAGTATAGCTCTGATCAATGCCGTTGTTTGAAATGAGCTACTAAAAACTTCTGAAAGACTCAATATCTGATAACTACAGAGGTGTTGCAGCAATGACTCAGTATAATGTATTAATTTTCTCTACTCTATGCTTGTTTGGTTGTAAGGTTGGGGGAGAAAGTAGGAATGGGAGAAACAAAGATGTTTCAAAGAAAGAGGGGGGGAAAACGCTTTTTTAATGTAAGGATTAAAATATTTAGCTACTAGATATTTACTACTGTAACTTCAGTTGCAAGTGTGGTATTATGACTTGCCATTTTAACAACCAATTCTATTCCTCCACACAGTCAGAAAAAAAATTGATGAAGTTCCTGGGACCTGGGGCTGAGGAAAGCTGATAAGAGTACATATTATGGAATTGAGCTAAATAACCTCAACTGGCCATCACATGGCTGCCATCTTTGCCTCGGATGAGACCAGAAATGGCAATAGAGACAGTGTCTCTCCTCTTCCTGTAAAGCACTGCTTGATAAATAGAGTCAGATTTGCTGCCTCAGCAGAGGCAGCCATCTGCTTCTCTGCACATAAAGAGACTGACAAAAAATTTTGCTCAAAATATGTCTCCAGAAAGGGATCCAACGTAGGTCAGAATGGAAAAAGCCATTGTAGATGAGTTCTCATACTCTCATTCTAGAACAAGAATGACCATTCCAATTTATCTCACTCTACTTTGTAATGAGGTAATGCTAAAAAATAATTAAAAAGAGCCAAAATATCCATAAGGATACTTGTTCAATAATACATAACCTATTTTAAATTCAATTTCTGTTTTACTCAGCCATAATTTTTCCTGTAGAAAAGTTGGTTTTGAAGGTAAATCTGATGCATTCAAGGTTAGTGAGTACAAGAGCTTCTTCTTATACTTCTCTCTATCATATTGACTTTTAAACTTTTTTTTTTCATTATTACCTCTATACTTGAGGATTGTTCTCAGGTTCACTCAGACCTTGATTTATGGAATTCTTTGTGGTTCCATTATTACAACAAAGAGAGATTAATATGTTTTAATGCCACAGATTTCAGATTTGATTTATATCTCTCAAGAATGTACAGACCTGAAGGTTTTTCCTAATTTTTTTCATTTAAAAAAATTTAAAGCCATATTGTAAAATACAGAATAAATAAAAGCTGTGATGTCTGGATTTAAGCTTTTATGGGAGAGTTAAAAATACTGTGTCAAGAGCAGTTTGGGCCCAGACCACTAAACTCTGTCAAGGTTGCATTACGGAATTGAATTAATTTTGTTCAGAAAGGAATCAGCTTCTCAGTTCCACTGAAACTGAGCTTTCTGAGATCTAAAAAAAGTTGAGCATTCTCTTTTCCTTGTGTACTGTTGCACTTTCAAACTAGGCAATGAACTGGAAGAGACTATCACAGCACTTCAAGAAATGCTGCTTCCTTTTTATACGTGGTCAACTCAGAATTATTCTTTGTACAGCTTATGCTTAGATTCATTCTTATATAGTTTAATAGCCCTATTATGTTAGAAGAGATCCTTCAGCTTTAAAATGTTTATGTGAGATTCCAGTCTGGAGATTTTTGCTTAAATCATGAAAGCTTCATTCACATTCATACTGTCCCCTCTAGGAACAGTAAGTCTCACCACATTTTAACACAAAATGATAAATCTGAACAATCATAGAAATGCATATTATTTCAAATAATATAGATAACTATACTTCAGAAATGCATAATGTATACTGTATATTATTTTAGCAAAACCATAGTTATTACCAAGTGTGAAACTTGGAATTCATAAACATGTATAAACTGCAAATATTTTACTCCATAACCTACTTCAGAAAAACTGTATTTTATTTCTTTTATTAGTATTCTTTTCTAGCTGAATTGTATTGACTGAACTTAGTTAGGTACTGTGCATAGAAGTAGCTATGGGAAGTACCTGGGAAGACTACACTGTAAAATAAAGTAGTGGAAACATTTGGCAAGATATGCTCCTTATGATGTATTTAGCATTATTTTGAAAGTTGCATATTTTTATGGCTTTCCTCTTTTCTCCTGGCCCTAACTTTATTGAGTGTCTGGTTTAAGCCTAGCCGGCAACTAAGCACCACTCATCTGCTTGTTCACTCCTCCCTGCACTGGTGGGATGGGGAGGACAATTGGAAGAACAAAAGGTAAAACCTTGTTGGTTGAGACAAGGACAGGGATGGATCACTCGCCACTTATGGTATTAGGCAAAACAGAGTCAACTTGGAGAAAAAAATAAATTTAATTTGTTAA
This sequence comes from Syrrhaptes paradoxus, assembly GCA_013400615.1. Lineage (NCBI taxonomy): Eukaryota > Metazoa > Chordata > Aves > Pterocliformes > Pteroclidae > Syrrhaptes > Syrrhaptes paradoxus. The sequence continues at coordinate 21,762 of VZTO01016557.1, read as the reverse complement.
CAATCAAATCAGATTAGGATAATGAGAAATAGAACCACATCTTAAAAACACACTTTTCTCCCACCGCTCCCTTCTTCCCAGGCTCAAAAACTTTACGCCTGATTTCTCTATCTTCTCCTCCCTCATCTGTGCAGGGGGCAGGAAATAGGGGTAGTGGTCAGTCTACATTGATCTCATTGTTCATATTTTGTAAACAGAAAAAAAAATAAAGAAAGAAAATAGAAGTGGAAATAAACCATTGGTAGCTGATGTTACAGATTTGTATTTGTATGTCACAGTCCTCAAGCATGTGGTTGATCTTCCATACCAACCCAAGCCAATCTACCTGCTGGCTGAGGCATCCCTGCCTTTACCCATAGCTCTACATTCCAGACCCATTGCTCATTGGACATTGAATTAAACCTTTTCAGGAAAATCGACAGAATCCTCCATCCCCCTCCTCTCCCAAGAGCAAACAAAACTGACATAAAGAATTTAGTATTTTTTATATACTTGCCACACTGCAGCTGCAGCCTTAGATATCACAAAAGGAATCATAAATGGTTTGTATTTTTTTCTATGTGTTTTCTCTTTTTTCTTTCATTTATTTTAGGTGATAAATGTATATTTTATTTAACTTACCAATGATCACAAAAAGTGAGAAAGTTGGGATCTCTTGATGACTATGCCTTGGAGCTCAGCCACTTTCCATACATATTTTAGATTTAGTTGGGTTTAGCATACTAGCTTGACTATTGCCAGGAGCTAATCCGAATTACACTGTGTGGTCCTGTACTGAAGGTTAAGCTTCAAACCTCTGAAGAGTTATGAAATCCTCCCTTGATCTGTCTCTGTCAGTAACCAGCAGGGTTCCTGCCTTTCAAGATCGGCAAGTTATGCGGGAGATCAGTCTATAAAAATGTGCCTGTGTAGGTGAACATTCCTCTCTAAAGGTGCTGTCTGGTTTTGTTATGTGCCCTAAGATTTAAATACCTTTCTCTGAAATGTATGCTCCTTCTCTTGACAGATTTGAAAGTCTTTTTTCTGTCTCACCTCAAATACATTTTTTTCTGGTACGTCAAATACATTTTTTTTAAAACACTACCACAACCAAACAAGATGTAAACTAGGAAATAAAATATATTAGTTATGCAAACTTGTCAAGGGCAGTGAAACAGAAAGCATCCTATTTACAGTTTTCAGACTGCAGTCTAGTTACAAGCCTTTTAGAGGTTTGCTGTCTTTGAATGCTGCAATTATTGATATGCTTTGAGAATGTGACAAGAAATTAGAAATATAACATCTTTTTTGATAAAGGAAAAGAAGAGGGGAAATATTTTGTAAGTAAGAAGTTACCATAGTACAAGTGGTTTTCAGTTGGTTTGGGTTTGTTTCTTCCTAAGTAAGGAACAGAAGATAAAACAGGGAATGGTACATCACCAATATCAGAACAGAAAAAAAGGTTCACACACAAGGAAAACAATGAAGAAGTATTTTTGGGGTAGGGTCACTTGCTTAAGTATATGAATGGATGTGAGAGAATTTATTAATAAGCAACTAGTTCCATTCTAAGTATATACGAAAACTATTTTTTCTTTGTTTTGACTATGGCTATTGCTTGACTGTCTGAAAGAAACCAAGACCAGTATCTGCTCTTTGAAATGGCCCTATGAATGAGATATGTAAGTAGTCAAACTCAGTTCTACTTTCACCAGATTTAGTCCTTGAGAAAAATCACACAGGATTTTCTTTTAAAGTGACCAGTTGCTCATTATGGCATATTCTGATTGCTTGGCCAGGAAATCACAGAATCACACAGAGTCACAGAATCACAGAATCACAGAATGTTAGGGATTGCAAGGGACCTCGAAAGATCATCTAGTCCAATCCTCCTGCCGGAGCAGGAACACCTAGATCAGATCGCACAGGAACGCATCCAGGTGGGCTTTGAATGTCTCCAGAGAAGGAGACTCCACAACCTCTCTGGGCAGCCTGTTCCAGTGCTCTGTCACCCTCAC
>VZTO01016555.1:4729-22493 GCA_013400615.1 Syrrhaptes paradoxus | reverse complement strand
TCCTTTCCTCTTTCCTTTCCTTTCCTTTCCTTTCCTTTCCTTTCCTTTCCTTTCCTTTCCTTTCCTTTCCTTTCCTTTCCTTTCCTCTCTTTTCTTTTCCTTTCTTTTCTTTTCTTTTCTTTTCTTTTCTTTTCTTTTCTTTTCTTTTCTTTTCTTTTCTTTTCTTTTCTTTTCTTTTCTGTATACAGACCTTTTTGAATAGAATAACAGGACAGACCAACATATGTCTCCCTCACTCTCCAGGATATGGACCTACCAGCATCTTCAAGAGAGGGCCGCCAAGTAGCAGCTCAGCAGGGACAGGACCACACATGCCCTGTTCTCAAACTACCTCATCCATTACAGCTCTAGTGAAAAGAACAATCCATGCTAGGATGAACTGTGTGAGAAAATACAAGGGAAAGTCAATCCATTATAGAAGAGTTTGGGAGCACAGCAGCCAAGACCCTGCCACAGGCAGGAGGGCCCACTGTCTAACAATAGCCTTCAAATATGTCTTCACAAAGAGAAGGTTCTTTTATCTGCCTCCTGCCAGGTAGGCAAGCAAGTAGAAATTTAGCAGCACTTCTTCTAAGGATGCTTAACAGAAGCCTCGCTGCAAAGATTTAGATGAAAGCAATGTCACCCCCCTCAATGCTGGAAAGTCCAATTTGGTGGCAGTCACTTTGCAGCCCCTCCAAAGCAAGTCACTGGTCTCATCATCATCCCTGGGAGGTCTCGACGGTTAAAGTCACCAGCAACACTGGCTGTGGTGCTAATATTGTCTGAAGAGATGCCAAGTGCTAAATCCTTTCTGTGTCCCAAAGGTACCTGACTTCAAGAGACAGCACAGAGTCTTGTATGACCTTTGGTGAGACACTTAATCACCTCATGAGTTTCTGGAAATTTGATAATACTTTCTTCCTCACACTGGAAATATATGCACTTTTATATATATATATATAGCCATTTTTTTCTGTCTTATATAAATTATCAGTTCAAATTCAGGATGTGAAATGGACAAGATGTGAATAAGGATGTGAAATAAGTCCTCCTGAAAGACACAATGTTCATACTACATTAGTGACTACATCACTGGACATGGGAAGAGCTATGGATGTCATCTGTCTGGACTGCTGTGAGGCCTTTGACACAGTCCCCCACAACATACTTGTCTCTAAATTGGAGACATGTGGATTTTACGGATGTTCAGTGGATGAAGAATTGGTTGGGTGGTTGCAGCCACAGGGTAGCGGTCAACCAGTCAATGTCCCGATGGAGATCAGTGACAAGAGGTGTCCCTCAGGGGTCTATATTGGGACCAGTACTGTTTAGCATCTTCATCAGTGACATAGACAGTGGGATCGAGTGCATCCTCAGCAACGTTGCACATGGCAACAAGCTGAGTGGTGCAGATGACATGCCTGAGGGATTGGATGCCATCCAGAGGGAGCTGGACATGCTTGAGGAGTGTGTCCATGTGAACATCAGGAAGTTCAAATAAGGCCAAGTGCAAGGTCCTGCACCTGGGTCAGGGCAACCCTTGATATCAACAAGGTAAATGAGTGCATTTGTTAAAAAGCAGATATTTGATGAGAGTTAAGATGTCAAAATTTCATCTTAGAGTCTGCAGACAGGAGTGAGAAGAAAAACACATTGTAGGATGTGGGACACAGGACATCCTTCATATACTGAAGTTCAAAAATGTGACATAATTCTGGTAATAATGGTGGACATTTTCTTGGGTTCAGTCCTCCAAAGTGACCTGTGAATAATCCTCAGTTTTAAAATTACTGCAGCACAACATTTTCTAGCTATTATCTCTATTACTTATTTCTGCACTCACTGGAACTGCTGCAGATAGACATATTTTTCTCCTATGCATGGGTGTAATCCTGTAGTTTGATGTGTCAGCTCCAATGCTATCGGGAATCATTTAAATAAGTAGTTGCTCCAGAACTCCTCTTGATACCTCCCAAGCTACTCCAGATGTCCTACAAGCTATCATCACTACATAACTAAAAAAGCTGACACCTCTTCTTGACAGCATCCTGCTTTAGCCATTAATGTACTATTTTCATAACTCAGTCTTCCCTTCCCCAGTAAAATCACCATGAATTTTGCCATGTATTTCCATGGACACAGGATCTGGTCTGGAGGCCTGAGGCATTCTGAGTGACATCTGATCGATGCTCCAACACTGAAGTAAGCTATGCTGCTCTAGAATTAAGGTATTTTTCATGTTTTCCCCTCTGAGATAAGCCCAAAATGTTAGACATTTTGGTTTTATTTTCCAGATACCAGTGTGGGGGCAGGGGAATGGGGTGCTTTTTTTTTTTTTTGTTCTTCTTTATATATAAGATAATATAGGATAGGCAATAGCAATGAAACAGTTTTTTACTTAATGGGTAGCCTTCAGTTTAAACATGAATGACACTGGATAGAGGTGAGATGTGCATCTTGTTCCCATGGATGCTCCAAACTCTTTTTCCAAGACACTAGCAAAATGCTGATCAGCTGATGGCAACTATGATGGTGATATTATGTGTACGGAGGAAGATTTTCAAAGCACAGCCTCCTTCTTACTGAAAGCTAATGGGATATAGCATTTTATACTTGCTCTGGATCTTTGAAGGACTCTTCTTTCTCCATTAAAACACTTGTCTTTCTGCTGGCTCACCTCGTGCAGATTTCTTACCCAAAGAAGCCCTGAAACTCAGTAGAAATCCATATGGGCAGACAAGTTCATGATTATGTATCTGTCAAAATAACTGGAATTCCAGGTGTTATCTTGAAATCGCATGCCAAGCAGCATCTAGGCAAATGCATCCAATAAGACTGAGAAGGAAAAAGACTGTGTGATCCCTCTGAACCCCAAAGTCTTTTGGGCTGCAGTTTCCTTTCCCTTTCACATTTCCATTCCCTCTATTCCCACCTGAGGTATTTTTGAATTTCAGCCTAGCTTTGCAGGTAGCACAGCACTAATAACCAGTGACGGAAAGCTACAAAGTTATGTGAAGAGAACACTTGCACAAACTGTAATCCTGGAGAAATATATATACCACTTAGCAAACTCCAGGAATTTATGCTTTTTTTTGTTTTTTGTTTTTTTTTCTTTCAATGCATAAAGAAGATGCACATCCTGTATTGGGCATTCATTGCTTTGTACTCTCCCCCCAATTCCTAAAGAGCATGCTTAAAGTGAGAAAGATACCGCATGAGTGGAGTGCTGGCATTTTTCCCAGCAAGGATCTGAGTACTGGCAGTTTTCCTGAACTGAGGGACATTTCTATTTTGTCCCTTTCTGCTTCAGTTGAAGAAGGAAAAAAAAAAATGTGCGGCAATAAAAGGAATCAAGAAACCAACTAATCCTGCAGTTAATTCTACTTCAGAGTCCTGCTGTTTCACTCAAACACATGCTGTACCGTTCAAGCCACTCCTAATTTTCCAGGCTGTCCCTGAGGAACACCATATAGGGGGTAGACCCGGTGGACAGCATGGAGAGCAGCTGTGCCCAGGCCTGAATCTGAACAAGCAGCTTCATCACGAAAAGGTTTTGCATGGGAATCGTTCTATATCTGTGATCAGTATCATTGCCTTTCTTTATACTTTGATGTTGCTATAACTTTCAGAGGCAGAGCAATTAGACTGGCATGCAGCTTTCCTAATGAATGCACATTGTGAATTTACAGGCTAACTTAATGATGTTTTCAGGTTTCAAATAGTTTTCTAATAATTCCTATCATTATATTTGCCCTTTTGGCTGCCTCTCAGCACTGAGCTGGTATTTTCAGGTGCTGACTGTACAATCCTAAGTAGGAATAGCTAATTCAAATTCTGACAATGAGCACATATGGTTTCCATAGTTTTTTTCCTATGAACCTGGATTTGCTTTTGTCAACAAATAATTTTTTGTGCAGTCATTGAGATCATTTGAAGACTCTTTAATCCTAAATAATCTGAATAATTCCCTGTCAGCCACAATCTTACCAGATCATTACCTCAGCCCCTGCAAGAGTATTGTGCACAACACAGCTAAGGCTCCTGCTCATACCTTCCTCCATCATGAAAATTAATCACCTTGTTTCTGATCTCTTTTGTTTCTTATCTTTTCCTCATTATTTGTTATCAACCTTCTCTCTTACACTGTGACAACTTTTTTAATGTGGGTGTGAAAGCATTTCTTTGGTTCAGGGCACTATGGGAATAAAAATACTCTGTGCTGACCACTTGTTCTTGCCTCTGTATTTTGGACCATGATTCTCTGGATGTGACCCTCTGCTCAGTTTTTTAAAAGCTTCTTTTTGCTGTGCTTCACTTATCCAGCACTGATGAAGATCCCTTTGAGACATTATCCTGCCGGATTGTCATTTAAAGTTTGTAACACTGAAATTATGCCAGCCAGGCTGTGAAAGACTCACAAAAGGAGAACAGACAGAGACAGAATAAGAGCAATGCAGAGGATATGACAGAACCCCAGATAACAAATAGCATATGGAATTGCAGACTTGTGTTGAAATAAAAACAGATAAATAGGCAAGGATGCGTTTTGAGTAAAGCTCCAAGGATGTGATCTCCAGTTCTGTAGGCCAATCTGCTTACACTTGTATCCAGTCACAGCTATCTAAAAAATACATTGTTTTGTTCATCCAAATCTTGCCTTAAAACATCTGACGGTTTTTATAACATCAAACTGAGTTTATTTGTTCGCTGGGCAGGAATATCTGCTGGAGTCTAACAAACTGAGTTATGGGAACTGACTAGGTCAGTGAGATATCCCCATTGCCTCGGTGCTATAAATGATAAAATAACAAGAATTTCATTAGGGAACCATGGTAATCAATGTAGGACTCATCCTTTAAAAGGCATGTCACTGAGAATTAAGATCTGCACTGGTCTATTCCTAAAAACATATACTTTCACTTCTGAAATGTTTTAATTTGAATTTTCTTGAGTACAGGGCTACGATTTACTGCTGAATCTATAGTACTGTACATAAAGGGTACAAAAAAATCTATATTGTTATCCCCCTGGTTATTAAAAAAATTGGGTTTCTGTTTTGTGTGCCTAGCTAAACAGAAGTTAATGTGTCATGATGTTTCCTAGTGTATGATATTTTGTCTGACAAAAAATAAAGGTAATCATCATTTTCAGAGGCAATCATCACCTTCAGAGGAAGCCTGAAGAGGCTTTTACTTCTTGCCTTAGCATGAATGTCTATTTGTTTAAGGAATGTATAAGAATAAGTACAAACTTGAACAGGACATCTGAACTCTATTTGCCAACAAACATATGATAATTACCTGTACCTACAGCTCTTTCCTTTTTTAATATTTTTACTTGTTCTATGGGACTGTTTTGGAAATGGAAAAGTACATGGTCAGCCTTCCAAATCTGTTGTGCTTGCAGTGGTGTTCAATTATTTGAAAAATGAGAAACATATGATTTTTACCTTGGGGTCAACAATACTCAGGCAAAGCTAGTATGAAAGTAATTGTATATGAAATTATTTGGAAGTCTGAAGTTGAGTAATTATAATGCCTCAAAATGAATAGTCTTGGTATAGGTCCAAAATCAACAACTAGAAATCACCTCCCATGTATCACTAGAATCACAGAATCATAGAACAGATCAGGTTGGAAGGAACCTCAAAAGATCATCTGGTCCAACCTTTTCTGGGAAATGGTGCCTTGATGAGACCTCTAGCATCCTGTCCAATGGCAGCTTGAAAACCTCCAGTGATGAGGACCCTACCACATTCCCAGGGAAATTGTTCCAGCTATTGACTGCTCTCACTGTAAAAAAAAATTTCCCTTATATCAAGACAAAACCTCACGTGGTGCAACTTGCACCCATTGTCCCTTGTTTTCTCCATGTGGCTCCTTGTGAGGAGAGAGCCTCTGTCCTCTTTGCAGCTGCCCTTTAAGTATTGGAATACTGTGAAGAGGTCCTCCCCTGGAGCCTTCTCTTCTTCAATAAGAGTAAGCCCTTCAGTCTTTCATTGTCATTTTCCTCATTAATATTTTTTCCTGCTTTTATTAGGGTACTAATAAATTTAATCCTATATTTGATATTATCCTATTGGCACCACTGTAGATGTCCCATCACCATTGTGGAGTTATAAATACAGCCTGTCTTGCTCTTTTTCAGACAGAGATGACCACAGCATCCAACCTGATCCTGAAAAGCTGGTGTTAATTCTCTTCCCCGATTTCACACACCATGTATATCCCTTCCTCACCTTACAGTGCTAGCTCACAATGAAACTCTCCTTCTAAACATCTGCAGCCCCCCACACTAAGCAATACGTGAAATGAAGGACACTTTGGGGAGGGTTTGTTCAGCTTATACGTTCTGCGATCCCATCTTTTTGCATGGGATGTTAAATTTATGTTAATTAAAGATGAAAAATTGCTTTTGCTGCAATTTATCCTTTTCTTACTGCTTCCTTTTTTTTTTTTTTTTAATCAGAAAGTAGCAAGTTTTACTGAAGGGAGAGATGAAAGTCCTGCTGAAAGTGCCCCATCAAGGTAGTATGGCTGTTTCTCTAATTTTTTAGTGAACTAACCTAGCTGAATGCCATAACATCATTGTACTCTTACCCCACCAAACTGGAATCAATATTACTTAGGATAACATTTCATTAGAATTTTATGTTCCTAATTATAATATATATTGCAGCTATTGGACTGCCTGTTCTTTGCTTGTCGATTCAAGTGCCCTTGCCAAGGTAACCTGTAAACTGCATTATATGGGATTTATTACATCATTTCCTTTGTGAGTATAAGGTGATTATCACCTTCATTACTAGTCATAGATGTATGCGCTATTGTATTTTAAGTGTATTAGTGCCTTCCACGTGGCACATGGTAATTTACAATTACAATCGCTTCCCCTTAATTGTTATACTACAGTCTATTAGCAAATTGCATTTCCTAGGGCCTAGAAACATTTTAGTTTTTTTGAAATCATCCTTGAAACACAAGGGGTTTGGTTCCTTAATGTCTTATTGCTGGTTTACTTTTACACCAACACCTTAATGTTTTTTTTTCTGTCCTGCTATCACCATTGAAACCAGTATGCTTTGGGTAGTAACCCAGCAATGTCCCAGTTCTTATGCTGGAAAACACAAAAATACCAGTACCTAGGACTTAATATGACACTGAAAAATACCAGAATTAAATCAAATTGCCCCTTATCTTACTTTTTCAAACTGAATTATGTGATTCCACGCAGACAGCATCTCAAGTGCAAAGCGTCTGCAAAACAGCTTCTAAATCAGATCTAGATGGAAGAGAAGCTGGTACTTCATGCCCTCAGGTATTTTTCTCAGTGTTTTAAAACCCAATGCTATCAATTAATTATCATTGTCATCTAAGTGACACATTGTATAGAATGTCACTATGCTCATTGCTAAAATAGCCCCTTCCCAGTGGAATAGAGAACACAGAGGAATAAAGGAGGATATTTTATGATCTGTGTGATAACATATTTGTTCTCCTTTAACTTCAGTGTTTTTCCCATATAAGAGGTTGTCTCAGGTATTTGCTCATGCACTGTCTACTCTTCAGTTTATCAGGTCAGATTTGAATTGTCTGTAGATTTTTTGTTACTCAAGGTCTTGGATCATATCACAGAAGTTAAAAGAAAATGTTAAAAAGCTTTGAATGGAAAAAAAATAAGTAAAATATAATTAGCTATACTCAAATTTGATCCCTGGGAAAATGCTCTGGGATCTTTTAATGACTAGCAGCTTGACAACTCAATCTGCAACACTCACGTTTCCTGAGAATACTCTGTTAATATTGCTTCATAAGGAAGAATACTATATTTTGACTCAGAAGCATACTCTTCCATCCATTCTCCTCAAGGCTTTCTGTCCAAAAATAGCAAGGAACAAAAAAATAAGATCTAACCTGAGTAACTCCACAGTGTAAACCCAGTTGCATGCTTGGACCTAAGAAATCATCCTCTGAAGCCTTCTACATGATGGTGAATAGATCTTCACTCATGAGAATGGTTTGGAAAGTGATGGCAGAGCTGAGCAAGCTGTGAATTTCATATTCAGATCTATGTTTCTCCATCAGAAAGGTTCTGAATGAGTGAAGCTGAACAAGTGACATTCTAGTTCACTTATCTCCCTGTTGCAGTCTCTGTTTAGCTCAATGGCAGATTTTCTAATCTCTGTTTCACCAGCATTAATGTCAAGGAATGATGAGGTGCTCAGTTAAGACTGAAAGGCAGACTCTTCCCTTTTTTCCCTTTGACATTTACAGATTTAATCCTTCACAATCTGTGTGTGTCTCACTGTCCACCACAAGCTGGTTTAACCCTTTGCTAGTGTCATTCAGCTTTTTTGAAACAGGACTGAAAAGCAGCAAAAAAACCCCAAAAACAAAGACAGGTAAAGAATTTTTTTGAACACAGAGCCCAATTCATGGACTGTCTAGTGGTCTGTAACAAGCACATGAAAGGGAAAGGAGGAGAAATTATATACAAAAGAGAACTTGCACGTGGGGCAATGCATTAATTTATTCCAAGTTATAGGAACTGAACCTGCAAATCCTTATCATCTGGAACCTCTCTTGGAAAGGAATTCATTTTCTTGATGAATTTACAGAGTAGTTGTATCCCCTCTCAGCCTCCCTTTTGCAAAAATGAGACAACACAAGTGCTTTGTGGGTTTTGTCACATTTCTTTGCACACAGGCACATTGAAGAGCTGAAAGAGAGGACGCAGTCATTTGGGAAAAACATTGTAAGAGTGACCTATATTATCGCTAAGTTGGATCAAGTGCCCAAGCTCAGGAATGAAATATATAGAATCACAGAATCATAGAATGGTTTGGGTGGGAAGGGACCTTAAAGATCTTCGAGTTCCAACCCCCCTGCAATGGGCAGGGACACCCTCCACTAGCCCAGGTTGCTCAAAGCCTCATCCAGCCTGGCCTTGAACACCTCCAGGGATGGGGCATCCACAGCTTCTCTGGGAAACCTGTGCCAGTGCCTCACCACCCTCACAGTGAAAAATTTATTTTCTTTTTCTAATATTTATAATATTATATAATTTCTTTATTTTCTAATATCTAATCTAAATTGTCCCTCTTTCAGCTTACAAACACTACCCCTTGTCCTGTCACTACACTCTATATCATTGTTCATGGTCAAGCTGAGTTAATGCAGATTCCTCTAGAGCTCCAGCTGCATGATAGAAGAACCTCATTAGCCTCCTTTGAAAGACAAGGTCTCCACTATCTTAATCCTTTTAACAATCTGTTTCTACCTCTGTTCCACCCTCCCAGGTTGAGTATATTTGTCTTAACCATAAGTATGTGCTGTACTCCAGAGGGAAATCCTGCCATCGCCTGTGCAATGTAATTATTGTTTGTGTATCTCCACTAGAAATGGATGAGTTGATAAACCCCTTGTGAGCACATCACATCAGTGCCTTGCAACTACCCTCCGATCAGCCAAGTCACTGGATAATGAAAAGAGTGGAATAATTTCTCTGAGTGTCTTCACATTTTACTGACAAAAATAAGTTTAATTTCACTGAAGTATCACTGTAAAGAAAATAAGGTGGATTCTACTCTGCCTCCTATATAAAGTACTATATATTTTGCCTGAGTACCTATGACAGGATGTACTATTAGTAATGATGTGTGATTCAGAAAGAATAGGTGGATTGTCATATACCAGGCATGATCTGGTCTGTATCGAATAACATAACTTCCAAGTGACAGGCAGAAATGTCAGTTCATTTTGTAGGAGTGATTTTCCTTTCTCTTTCCAATGGAGATTTGCAATCTTTGGACTTCACTGCAATGTGATGTTAAACTTATTGTAGTACTGAAGAAGCAACAGCTCTTGTGAGCAGGAATGGAAAATGAAAATGCTAAAAGACTATTAATCTTGATTTCTGATCAAATTTTAATTAGGAGGAATATTTTTATTTTCTCTGTTCTAAATATTTCCCTTTAACATTGGGGATCGAGAGAGAGTAAAAAACTGTTCTCTCTGTTCTAGTAGCATCCTCTGACTTTATGGAAGAGGGAGAGATTGCTAAGTATTTTGTAAAGGTAGGGGAGATAAAAGGTAGGAGAGATAAAAGGCACAACGGAATGTATATGTTGCACAGTTGCAACTATTTGAGAATACACAGATGAACACCATGCAAACAAACAGTTGTTTGAGATCCCAAAAGTAACAGTGAAAATATTAACTAAGTGCAAATCCATTCTCTTACATTCCAAGAAACAGCAGTAAGATCTCAGTAAATCTGAAGCAAGTGAGAAATTGGTGTAATTTTTCACAATAATACTAGAGATATTTACTAATATCTTAACAAAAAAGTACTACTGAGTTTTCCTGGCCCAAATGAGAATCCTGGTGCAAATGTAATCAAAATTGATCTTTAATGTTCCAACACCAAGATCCATAGCTTCTTCCGCAGGAGAAGGCAGTCCTGTGCTGACCACTCTGTTTGACAGAGTAGTAAGGATCAGAAGACCAGATAATGTATGAGAACAAATGCTAAATGCTTAGCAATGTAGGACCAAGGAATTATCTCTTAACAGTGCAACCATATTTGCTTTGTTCCTATAGTGCTGGACTAAATAGATAGTAAAAGCTATTTCATATTTTAGACCATAATGGAATAGATGTTCTTTTTTCACTTCTGATGCCTTTTCAAAACAGGGTTGTGTAGAAATAGCTTGTAAGAAATGGAACATCTAGTACAGTACAAGTATGTTATATGGAAATGCATTTTTATGAAGAACACCACAGTATACAGTAGGATTATAAGGGTACTTAAGTTTACATAGTTATCACTGTTTCTCAGTAAAAAAAAAAAGTTACATTGTGGAAATACACAAAAGACTGTCCTCATTCCTTACTAAACCAAAATTTTATTGTTTTAGAGTTTTATTTTCAAACCCTACATTCCTATTTCTTTGATAACCCTGTTTAAGAGATTCATTTCTTGCAGTACTAAAAATTAATGACTGAATTTAAAAGCATTCCTGACTGATACAGATATATAATTGAGGAGCGTACCCTCCCAATATTTGTCCTGGTGTGACTCTCACTCTCAAATTACTGATAACTCTATCAAGCTAGACAAAATATACCAAATCCAAATGTTCAGAAAAAAAACTGGTGGAAGTTGGAGAGTTATCTGAAGGAGACGACTGAGTTCTAAGGAGTTACTGGAGAGAAAAAGGCGATTACAGCAAATCTGAGCTCTTTGAGCAAACACGTTGCTGGGCAAGAGGAACAAGGTAGAATCATTTTCGTGCATTCATGAATTTGTTCAGATTATGCAGGCTGAAGGTAATTGAAAATGCCGTCCCAGTTTCCTGTTGGCAGGCAGAACCATCCCAACACAATTAGCTCCAAAATCCATTTAATAAAATCACAAATCACATTTAAAAGCAGCAGTAGGTCTCCCAGATACCCATGGAGCCAAATACAAAGCACAGAAGCCAAACACAGCTAAGGGAATTTGGTAAAGGAAGTTCATGTCACTCGGTACCTACTTGCTAATTAAATTTATGAGAAGCTACAAACTTGATCACACTGCTGTTTGAGGATGTCTGGCTTTTCTAGGCAACCATGTGTCCAGTTTTCTTTCTGTAACTATTGGTATTTTGAATCACAGAATCATGGAATGGTTGAGGTTGAAAGCGACCTCTGGAGGTCAGGTTGGACAGGGCTTTGAGCAGCTTGATCTAGTGAAGGCTGTCCCTGCCAAAGGCAGGGGGTTGGACTAGATGACCTTTAGAGGTCCCTTCTAACCCAAACCATTCTATGATTCTATGAGGTTACCCGGTCCACCCCTCCCTGCTCAAGCAGGGCCACCTACAGCTGGCTGCCCAGGACCGTGTCCAGATGGATTTTGAAATTTCCAATGATGGAGACTCCACAACCTCCCTCAGCAACCCGTTCCAGCGCTCAGTCACCCTCATAGCAAAAAGGTGTTTCCTGATGTTCAGAGAGAGCCTCTTTTGTTTCAGTTTGTACCCATTGTCTCTGGTCCCAACACTGGGCACTCCTGAAAGGAGCCTGGCTCTGTCCTCTTTGCTTCCTCCCTTTAGGTATTTCTATACATTAATAAGATCACCCCCTCAATCTTCTCTTCTCCAGCCTGAACAATCTCATCTGTCTCAGCCTTTCCTCATAGGAGAGATGCTCAAGTCCCCTAATCATCTTTGTGGCTCTTTGCTAGAATCTCTCCAGTATGTCCAAAAGCCCAGATATGGGTGCAGTACTCCAGTCATGGCCTTACCAGTGCTGAGCAGAGAGGAAGGATCACTTCCCTCGACCTGCTAGCAATACTTTGTCTAATGCAGCTGAGGATATAATTTGCCGCCTTTGCAGAAAGGTCCCATTGCTAGTACATGTTTAACTTGGTCTCCACCAGAACCCCCAGTCCCTTTTCTGCCAAGCTCTTTTCCAGATAGCATTTTCATTTCATAAGTAGAAGGACTGGGTTTTCCCAAAAAGGCCAACATTACCCTTAAGTAGGAAAGATAAGAAACCTGAGTTCTAGATAGAAAAAGGTCAGTAACACAGCCAAAGTGTACAACCACGTGAGGATATCAAACTGTGTGGAATGTATCTGATGGGGCTTAAACCAACATGGAAGACAATTATGTGACAGTCAACAGGATGGTTGGCTTATGGACACTGATCATTACCAATACACAAAAAGTCAACATGTATTCTTGACTTGAGAATCTCCAGCAGTGTATGTATTGTTTTGATTTACCACTTTAGGAAAATGCATTTGGCTAATAATACCATATATTCTTGCACTCATTGTGGAAAACAACTTTGCATTTGAGATTATTCTTACAGGGACTCCATTAATATTAAATAAACTTTTACAAGTTTCAAACTATCATTTTGTGGCCACAACTTTCAGGGTTTCATTAGTCTGCATGAGCTTTCCCCACAAACCACATTAAACTGATAAAAATTTGTTTTTAACTCAAGTAGTGTGGTCTATACTCAAAATTACATTGCTCCTGGTTTAAGTACTGCCTGCATTAGCACACAGGAGACAGCAAGTCTAGCTGCTGGACAAGGTACTTAGTCACTTGGTGAAGATTATTAAACTATTTACCCATTACTGATAATATGATTTACCATACTATTATGCCCATTATTATCAGTATTTATGTTGCTTATAGAAATTTGAATCATGGACAATGCATCCACTAAGCTGGACTCTACCTGAAAACACAATCTTTTCCTCCAGTATGTCCACCGAGCCCCCCGGGCGCACAGGTACTGCAGTGGAACACTGTAAGCTTTCTCAGTTCATAGAACTGTTCCAACACAATTTTGTCCTGGGACAGCTAGCACTGCCTAGAAGAACTCACAACTATGGCTGAATGCTAGCAAGGACCAAAGGCAATGGACCATTCCCCATATGGAAACAGAGTATCCGTGACAGTGGAGCCTTGACATTGTTTGCTAGAATGGGTGCCATAGAAGGGTTTTGCTCCTACCAGTCTAGGAGACAAAAACAGAATAACATGTGGAAGGCAAAATAGAGATTTATTTATAATATTGACTTCACAGCATAGCCACACGTCAGATCCTGCTGATGGCAGATATGGGTCTGTGATGTGCTAGAGGGAGAGGGAAACCTGGCTTAATAAAAATATCAGTCCTAATAGCAATATTGATGTTAAACAAAGAATGAAATATGTACAGAATCATAGAGTCATAGAATGGTTTGGGTTGGAAGGGACCTTAAAGATCATTGAGTTCCAACCCCCCTGCCATGGGTAGGGACACCTCCCACTAGCCCAGTTTGCTCAAAGCCTCATCCAGCCTGGCCTTGAACACCTCCAGGGATGGGGCATCCACAGCTTCTCTGGGCAACCTGTAGGTTTGCACTGAGAGTAGTATACCTGCTATCCTTTATTTTACCTTTTCCTTCCACTACCATAAAGTCCAGATGCCTTTTGCAAGCTGGGACTGCTAAGCAGGACTCATCACTTGAGCAGGTGCAGGGCACTCGTTTTGCAAGCTGGATAGTCACAATGAATGCATTGCGGATGGCCCCTCAAGATCTCCAGGGGTACTTCAAAGTAAACACATTGAAGAAGTGGAGAAGGATGGGAAGGAATTTGCATTTTAATTGTGACACTTCCATGAATGAATAATAAGGGATTTATAATGCTGGCCACCAAGAATTAGAAGAAAAAAATCCTCTTCATTGGTGCTACAGCTAATTCTTCAGACCTGTTTTCCAGTGATATTAACATACAGTTTCTTCCTGCAGAGGTTTTGTGCAATTAAAATGGTTAAAGAGGTATATCAGTTAAATAACAAGCTACTCTAGAGAAGGTGGAGTCAAGAATTTAATCTTATGACACTTGAAAGCTGACAAAGTGGGTGGCTGGACTTCCACGTGAGGTCTTCAGGCTTTCTTAGAAATGGATTGTAAAAGCCAATATGAAAATTGGACTATCTCAATTTACATGACACAGTTTTTACAATAACCCTTTCAAATTGAAGTGTTGGGGATTTGGGGTTTGGTTTGGTTTTTTCCTCTAAAGTTTCAATACTCAACATGTAGCAGGTTAGGGTACTCATCAGGAGTAAGAGCAGCACCTCCTCTGTGCTTGAGCTGTGAGAGCTGTGCGAGAAAAGGGAGAATAGAGTGGCACATTCACCATGGTGTTGTATATCCTTCATTAGTACTGGCCTCATTACTGTAAACATTTTAGTGACCTACAGGAGGCAAGACCCCTTGCCATATACCATTTACAGCCCCTCAAATACTCACTGGTCTTCCAGTAAGCAACATGTGCTGAGATATGGCAGTGATGTGCACAGCACAGGAACCCACACAGAATCACAGAATCAAAGAATGTTAGGGATTGGAAGGGACCTCGAAAGATCATCTAGTCCAATCCCCCTGCCGGAGCAGGAACACCTAGATCAGATCGCACAGGAACGCATCCAGGCAGGCTTTGAATGTCTCCAGAGAAGGAGACTCCACAACCTCTCTGGGCAGCCTGTTCCAGTGCTCTGTCACCCTCACTGGAAAGAAGTTTTTTCTCATGTTCAAGTGGAACCTCCTGTGTTCCAGCTTGAACCCATTGCCCCTTGTCCTATCACTGGATGTCACAGAGAAGAGCCTGGCTCCATCCTCCTGACACTCACCCTTCACATATTTATAAACATTGATTAGGTCGAAAAGCGAATGTCACCCCATCAGAAACGAAAAATACTGTTTTTTTCAACTGAGTGTCATCCCAGAGACTGAGGCAACTCCTCCCCTCAGTGGCCAAGCTGCATCCTAAAACTACGTTCAATTTGAAAAAGATTCATTCTCTCCTGTGATCATGATAACAATAAAACATGCTTTCACCATTAAATCACAACTAATCAAGTGAAACTGGGTGTAGGAAATTCAACAAACACAGAATGGAAATGGAGAGGTTACAGAAGAGCTAACCACCCGAGAATAAAGCAGGAGGAGATGTGGTCCTGTGATTAATTTTAGTGTGGTGTTTCACTGTGATACTGGGAAAATTGCTTAACTATGTGCTGCTGCACCTTCAACCACTAAAGCAAAGCTAATATCAAGTGTTTTCAAAAGCATTTGGAGATCTCCAGATGATAAATTGTGCTACAGGGGTAGACAGAATGCTACTTCTGTTGATTATTATTATTATTATAGGAAGAAAGGACAGAAGTAGAATTGTTTCCTTCTCTGTAGATTCCAGTATCATTTAGAAAGGAAAACAGAAAGCTCTATCTAGAATCATGCAAGGCATAAAATAAGTAGCATAACTAGTATCTCCCATGAATATCAGAGTTATTTTGAAATTCAGATGCTTAAAAAAGAATTATCACACACACAATACTCTGCTTCCAGGAGCTGAAAATAAGTTACATATGATGTCATTTGAGCTCCATTTTCAAGGTAAAGTTCAAAGAAAGAGCTCAGAAGCACAAATAAGAATTTATTTTTAGACACCTTATTCTAATATTTGCCTTATTTTTATCTTTCTAATATAATGGAGAAAATAAAAAAACACTTTTCTGCAGAAGTACCATTTGCTTCTTGTGAGGCTGGACTATTGTTCATTAGACTGGGAAGATTGTTCATAGCCATGAATTACATTACAGTGAAAAAGGCAGAAGTCCCAGTTTCAAGTACAGACTCCCTGAATATAGAGCTGGATTCTGTAACATATTTAAACATTTCATTAAGATATCTTAAAGCCAGTTTAGTAGGTACTAGAATATTATTCCTATTCCGATGTTTCAGCAAAGAAATGAACACAAAGCACTGACACAGTTGTAACAAAGCAGATCACAAATCTGAACTTCACACTGGCATGTTACAAGTATTTAAGGGCTATTTTAAATTAAGTATTAATTCTTGTTTACCTGCTATCCTGACTATAACACTAGGGCTAAGGAAAATGACCAATATTTTGCAAATATCAATAAACTCTATAGCCCTTTTTGTTATTCAATAGCTAACTGTTCTCCAGACTACACCCATGACCAATTTGTCCTGATCTTTATTTTGTCCTCAGTTTTAGAGGTGGGTTCTTCCCAGAAGCCTGGGAGGATCTACAATAGCTTTATGCACTTCACCATCTGCATGGTCTAGTTAGGTCTGTTAGTGGCAGTGAATAGAAAAAGATGAGTTAAGCCTCATGGTCTATGTGGATGTTTTTTTCTAGATCTGGCAATGCTCTAATTTGCTTCTCTAAATGGTTTGTGTGCTTTTCTTTCATCCATTTTCTTCAACATCCCTAAATACCCCATCAAAAATCAGGGTAGTGGACTGGATGAACTTCTGCCTTCTCTTCTCTTCTCTTCTCTTCTTCTCTCTTCTGTTTTCAGCCAAAATATCTCAGTAAAAAATGCAATGGAGTGGAAAATAATGAAATACTACTAAAACCAAAATAACTTATCCATATGAAGACAGACAACCTAGGGTAACTCAATACAATCAGTCAGACAGCAGCCTCAATAGATGGGATCAGTGTGCTTTAAATACACACAGCTGAATTCCTGGTAGCTACCAAGAAATTAACAGACCAAATTAATCCCCAAAGTGCTTCTACTGAAATCGTCAGATATATGCCACAGATACTCTTGCTTCATTTATCTAAACACATACTTTGTAGAGAGTGAGGTTCAAATAAAATCTCTTGGAAATTGAAAGATGAGAGCTTGTGAGCAAGTAACAGAATTGTGCCACCAGCAAGTTACTTAACCTCTTTATATCTCAGTTTTGCTGCTTTTAAAATAAGGGTACTGATAGATCTGCACCTCAGAGGGGTGCTCATAGTAGTAAGTTAAGACCTGTTGGATGAAAGGCATGCAGGGCTTTTACTAATGTTTGAATTCTAACATCTTCAGTTCACCACACTGTTTTACAGTCCATTATGAAAGGAATGTGAGGCATATAACAGTATTTAGCATTTAATGCTTCAGTCTCTGTTCATTCTAATGAGAACAGTACCTGGGTTCACGTTGAGCTCCAGAACTGGCAAGCTGGGTTCACTCAGTACCACCCTCCATAATATCCTTTCATAAATCCATTTTTATTTCTTTTTTTTACACTTGGCAACATGCAATTCTATCATCTATAGCTTAAGAATCAAGCCCTTGGTCTATACCTTTGTAAAACCTGATAGCGTATTTCTCATAGTAATTTCAATTATTTTCCTTTGTCAAAGACTTCTTTTATACTTTGATGCTTGTGGACATTTTAAGTAACTACCTTTTTTTTATTA
>VZTO01016553.1:0-17174 GCA_013400615.1 Syrrhaptes paradoxus | reverse complement strand
CCAGTAACTGGGGCTGTGCTCCCTCCCAGCTTCTCCTGCATCTGCAGACACTGGCACAGCAGATAAACTGAAAAGTCCTTGACTGTCCTGGCAGCAACTATAAACATCAGTATGTTATCAACCTTCTTCTCAGCAGAAATTCAAAACATAGCCTCTTACTAGCTACTTTGAAGAAAGTTAACTCTGGCTCAGCTGAAACCAGGACACCTCTTCATAACTTCAGGAATAATAAAATTCTTCCAATACAGCAATACACGCTGAAGATGTTGCTGTGTGCTTTTAGCTGAGAATTATGATCTGAACAAAAGTCAGACAAAAGTCTTCATTTTCAAGTTCTGATTTTAGAATAATAATACCCTTCAGCCTATGAGAAAATGATGCATGTAACTTCACAAGGGTAATGCTGCAGCTCTTCCTTGCCTTGGGAATATGATCAGAGCTGCAAGGAGACTAACATCCTCAAGGCTTTCCTTTTTGACTACTGCATTTTGTTCTTCATTTTAGATTTAACTAAAAATGTAACTAGTCAAAGCTGCAGAGACAGACTGAGGAATCTTGTAATGCACAAAGCTGTACAAAAGAAGTACCCATTATGGTCTTAAAATTTCTGATCCTTGGAATGGAAATTTTGTCTTTGGAAATATCTTCAAACTCCAACTGTGCTTTTCTTCTTCTTTCTTGGTTTAAATTTATTGTTCCTACCCAAGCTGGTGCAAGGATCAAGGGTCAAAAAGCTACAACTATTCTTTCCCAAACGATTCCAATTATCAAAAGTGTGTAAATTTTTAATACAGTATTTTCCTTACTGAGCTACAAAGAATTTTACTTTTATCCTTAAATACCTATTTCCAAAAAGTTTACAGGAATGGATTATTTTTGAAGCCTCTGTTCTCTGGCAAATGTAGTGAAATTGTTAACTGCATTCAAAAGTTATCACAAGACGTTTGTGCAGGTATACATACATAGACAGACAGTGTGGTCACAGGCCACAGGTTGAAAATCAGGACAAAATGTTATTCTTGAAGAATCAGTACATAATAAAATTCTGAAATCTTCTTCTGGAGATTTAAACAGGTAATTTAAAAGCCACAAGTAATGACTTTTAGTCCTTGTTCAAGTAGCTACTGGCAGCCTTTCTAGCTTTTTCTATGAAAAGAGACTATAAAAGAAGATGAAGACTACAAATCCCCAGAATTCTCCTAATCTAACTTTTCATGATGCAACATAACTTTTCCTAGAACTAAGTACCAGAAGTCAGCAACTACCATTACTTCATAGCTAGCTCTGCCTCAGAATGTGGCCTTATTTCAAAGTAACACATTGTACCTGAAAAGGTCTTATCTTCAACTGAGGTATATATGACCATCAATGACTAATTTTCATTACCAGCAGCTCTGTAAAATGCTCATGAGGGAATATCTCCAGTCTTTTCCTTGTTCATTATTTACAGAATTGTTGACCAAAGTTAAAAAAATGGACAGCTTATATCTGCAAAAGCACATGGGTTACTGATTGTGTACTGAGACAGAAAATACGACAAATATCACAAAAGCCAACCTGGCCTGAAGAATGCTGTTGTTGCTACTGAAGTGAAAGTGTGGAAGGAAGAAATTTGGTTTGGTTTTATGGGAAGAAAAGCTGTAAATAGAAGCCCAGAAAATAAACATAACAGAATGTTATGGTTTTACCCCTGGCTAGCAGCAAAACATGTCACTCAGCATGGGGCTCAAGCGGTTGAGATAACAATAGACATGGTCTGACTGTATCGAAACCAACTTCCGGACAACCCCTCATCTATATACTGGGCATGATGTGCATGGTATGGAATAGATTACTGGCCAATTTGGTTCTCAAGCCTAAACCTAAGGTCGAATTCCAAAGCAGTAACTGGGGCTGTCCTCCCTCCCAGTTTCTCCTGCACCTGCAGACACTGGCACGGCAGAGAAGCTGAGAAGTGCTTGACTGTCCTGGCAGCAACTATAAAAATCAGTATGTTATCAGCCACTGTCTCAGCATAAATCTAAAGCATAGCCTCTTACTAGCTCCTATGAAAAAAGTTAACTCTGTCCCAGTCAAAACCAGGACACAAATCTAATTGCCTTTGGAAATGAAAGGATGCAGAGACTGGAGGAAATTCTGGAGCAAGGGTCAGGTCAATGAATACTTAAAACTGGACATATATAAGTCTATGGGCTCTGACGGGATGCATCCACAAATGCTGAGGGAGCTGTCATGACATGGCCATTAACAATAATATTTGAATTATCATGGAGATTGGGAGAGGTGCATGAGGAAGGGACCAAACCAAATGTCACTTCTGTATTTAGAAGGGGAAGGAAGGAGGGCTCGGGAATCCACAGATCAGTCAGCCTCACCTCAGTCCCTGGGAAGGTGATGGAGCAACAAATTCTGGAAACTGTTTCCAGACACGTAAAGAACTATTCCATCAGAAGTAGTCAGCATGGATTTGAAAAGGCAAAGTCATGCTTGACCAACCTGGTAACCTTCTATGATTAAATGACTGGCTTAGTAGATGAGAGGGGAGCTGGGGATATTGTCTATGTTGGCTTCCATAAGGTTTTCAACACTGCCTCCCATGGATCCTCATGGAAAAGTTGTTTATATATGGGCTGGATAAGCAGACATGATGCGGAATTAGAAAACTGGCTTAATGGCAGGGTTCAGAGGGTGTTTATAAATGGCATGAAATCTAGTTGGAGGCCAGTGACTGGTGCTGCACCCCAGGGGTCAATACTGGGTCCAGTCCTGTTCAACATCAGTGATTTGGATGATGGGGAAGAGCATATGCTCAGCCACTTTGCTGACAACACAAATCTCAGAGGAGCAGCTGATACACCAGATGGTTGTGCTGCCCTTCATAGGGACCTTAACAGGTTGGAGAAATAGGCTCACAGGAACCTCATGAAGTTCAACAAGGGTAAGTGCAAAGTCCTGCCCCTAGGGAGGAACAACCCCAGGCACAAGTATATATATGTGTGGGGCCACCCAGCTGGAAAGCAGCTTAGCAGAAAAGGCCCTATGGGTCCTAGTGGACACTAAGTTGAACATGAGCCTGGAACGTGCTCTTGCAGCAAGGAAGGCTAATGGTAATGATGGCAGACACCTTGGTCATGGAAGCATGCTTTTATGTTATACCCTGACCTTGAGGCTTCGTTGTAATCAGGTAAAATCTAATTCTACAGATCTGGAACGATTTGAAATAGAAGGAAAATGCTTCAAAGGACACAAGAACTATTCAGATTGGAAGTTTATTCATAGCTATGCCAAGTCAACAAATGTTATGTACTTCTGTGGCGGATTACAGAACAAGAATGAAGAAGGTTGCTTTTTGGTTCCTCTTAGCTGATGCATGGCCAGGGTCAAGTCAGCCCTTCTGGAAAAAAGGGAGGTTACACATCCCTTCAGAGCAAGGGGGACTGTGCCCCAGGGAGTCTTTTTCAGCCTATGGGTCAGGGTTGTAGGGATGTGAGAGACAAGGAGAGCACCTGCAGCAAGAAGGTCTGCTGTTTGGCAGCAAGATGTGACAGGAACAAAAACCTACCCCAGCTACACAAATGGGATCATACAGAATTTATTTCTACCAAAACAAGTCAATGAATTGCTTGACTGAGATCAAAATTAAAGACTCACCCTGAGAGAAAACAGTGAGCATCAGGGAGACTTATTTCTATTTTCCTGTACTTAGTAATTTTCAGTCTCTGGATTAAAAACTTCATTATCATAGTTCCTATTCTATTAAAACACTGTATAGTTCAAAAGTCTTACTTTGTTTGTGGAATACATCATAAAATGCACATACACTAATTCAAATNTGGCAGACACCTTGGTCATGGAAGCATGCTTTTATGTTATACCCTGACCTTGAGGCTTCGTTGTAATCAGGTAAAATCTAATTCTACAGATCTGGAACGATTTGAAATAGAAGGAAAATGCTTCAAAGGACACAAGAACTATTCAGATTGGAAGTTTATTCATAGCTATGCCAAGTCAACAAATGTTATGTACTTCTGTGGCGGATTACAGAACAAGAATGAAGAAGGTTGCTTTTTGGTTCCTCTCAGCTGATGCATGGCCAGGGTCAAGTCAGCCCTTCTGGAAAAAAGGGAGGTTACACATCCCTTCAGAGCAAGGGGGACTGTGCCCCAGGGAGTCTTTTTCAGCCTATGGGTCAGGGTTGTAGGGATGTGAGAGACAAGGAGAGCACCTGCAGCAAGAAGGTCTGCTGTTTGGCAGCAAGATGTGACAGGAACAAAAACCTACCCCAGCTACACAAATGGGATCATACAGAATTTATTTCTACCAAAACAAGTCAATGAATTGCNTATACACACACACACACACCTGTGGCATTGATAGGCACTGTTTTTAGTTTTTATTCACTTTGACACCAATGGAGATCTTAAAGTTGCGTTTTTGTAAAAACTACCGATAAGAATAATGTTTGGCATGAAGACCACCATAGTGATTATGGGAGAAAATACCACATCTTAGATTCTCTCTTTGCCTGCCACTGTATGATTTAAGCATTGGTGACAGACATGTATTAAAAAAAAAACAAATGAGATGCACAAGGGATTAAAACTTTTCCAGGGATGTTAATTAAAAAAAAAAAAATTCTGACAGTTCATGCAGTATTGGAAGTTAAAAAAATTACAAAACCACCTATATTGCAAACTGAGAAACATAGGTCTAAGGGCTTATTATTATCCACAAATGCTTTTGTCATTTTCTCTCTATTGCACCAAGTTATTAATTTATAATGAAGAAGAAAAAAACACAGCTTGCAGCTGTTTTTAATACATCTACTGGCCTTGCAGAGAAACAGTACTGACTGGATAAAAGGCTTTGGAAGACAGCACATGCATAGATCTTCTGCCACTAATTTCTGAAAATATATCTAACACTTGTAGAATGTATCCTCTTTTAACACCTTCCATTGCATCTTCATTTAATATAAAACTGTAGATGTGTTTTTAGGTTGCAGTAGTAATGGTTCAGAATGACAGCTGATTTGGACACTTTTGTACCAGCTGCACAGTACAGAGACAGGATCTCTATCTCTGCCCTGCTGAGAAAGAGTAAATGGACCCAGACAAATGGGCTGTATTGTCGGCTCCAGGAGCTGATGAAGTCTGGCTGTTCCCAGTGAAACGCAGTGAGAGGGTTTGTTATGGCTGCAGAGGTTAGTCTATGCCATCCTAACACTGATAAAGACCTAAGAATTGAGGCACACAGCTCCTTTGAGACCTCCCCCCACCTTTTTTTTTTCTTACAGGAGTAGAAAAAGCTTAACACTATAAAGAAGCCAGAAAAAAAATTTCTAAAATATCAGAAATCAGTACTTAAAATCTCAAAGATTTCACCCAGCAACAAGCATGTTGATGTTATAGTGAGATACCAGAATACATAAAATACTATATTAAAAAACTATGTCACTCTTTCTTCAAAGCATGATTCTTAAATACATGCTCATATGCCTAAGTAAAACGTGAAATATAAAGATGGAATTGCTCACTGCTAAAAAGTAACTCAAAAAAGTAGGAAAATTACATATACACAGATATAATATAGAGTAATATATGTATAAACATTACACATACATGAATATATTTATACATGTATTTATTTAAGGCAAAGTGTTTTCAGAAGTTGCTTTGCTGAATATTTCTCTAAGTCAGCGCAAGGTTTCATTGGTAAACCCTTCAGAAAACCAGGAAACGTTTATTAAAAGGATTACAAATTCTGAGGAACTAATCACAAATTTGAGTGATTCACTGAATGGAGACTGTGTTACAGGACTAGGAAAATCTACAAAATCATGTAGATCTATAGTTGGAGGCTGCTGAGGCCAACCATGTGAAAATTCAAAGGAATGCCTGTCTCATTTATACACTTCACTGATGCCAGACAGTAATTTGCAGCCTCAGGCATCTTCCTAGACTTAAGACTGGTAATGGAAGATCATCATATTGTATTACTATGGAATTTGGCTGCCAGCTAGGAGCTGGTATTTGCTCACACTTACATGGTAAGCAGAAGTTGTGGACTCAGTGCCCACACGAGTTGTATATTCATGTAAGTAGAGTTTTGGCTTCCAGTTCCTGCCCTTAGGTATTACTACTTCTGCCTTATAACCGATGGCTCTTGAAAGCATAAGCAAGCTCCTTCTGCAGCAATCAGAATCAAAGTTTTATTAGTGATAACTCCCATTTCCCTGGTTAGCACCCATCAAAGGACAACAAATGTGTCCTTGCCTCCATCTCTCTCCAGTTCACTGATTAATTGCATTAGCTTGTACAGATTCTCACCAGAATAGTATGTTAAGTATAGTTAACCATCATGATACTTAGGGGATCCCAAAATTCTCTTGGGACAAGTAATATCCAGGAGATTTCATACACCACCTCTACATAAATCTTGCTTTTAATTACATTTAGAGCAAGACAGAAACACTCAGTTCAGTTCAGCTGAAGTACCATAGTTCCGGGCACATACAGATGAAACCTCCAGAAGTCTCAACCTTTTCTAATAATTACATGAATAATCAGGAAAGGAATCTCAGTCATCAGAAGCAGCTAAATAAGCAGAGGATGGGTGACTAAAATTTCATTCAAAAGTCTCCCTCGCTTCATTCTTGTTGCCTATGTCCTTCTTTGGACCTAGCTGTAGGTGCCTATCTGAAAATATCTAAGCCTCAAAGCAGACAAATAGTTCATTATCTGAGTTGACTAACTGATATCAGAAATAATTATTCTGCTCAAACTTAAGCATTTTATACACACTATCTATCAAGTTTCAAAAGAGTAGGTTCGTACTGTTGCAACAATTACATATATGTGTATTGCAATAATAATATTATGTCATTTCAAAACAAGACAACCATACTGACTCATGAACATGAACATTAATGTTCCACTGATTCCAAGTGTATTCTGACATACTTTTAAAATCACCCACAGAATGTTCTTATAATGGGAATTTCACTCTCTTTTCAGGCTTTGCAAAAACAGTTGTCAAGGAAACTAATTAGTTCTACAATGATAATTGCAATAATGATTCATATAAAGCAGACCTGATGTCAAATAGTGTAACAGACTTCTTACAACTACTTAGAGGTTATGAGAGAGCACTGAAAGGCAAAAGCCCCTCAATACCTATAAAACTTTGTTCAGGTCAAAATGATCTATCTATTTTCTAAAACTAAATTCACTAAGCTGCTTTTTACTTGAATGTCTAGAGACCACCTACGTTATCATTTAAGCATGCATACCATGTTTCTCTCAGTTACGGCAGCTGTGGCAATAATATCGAATACTTTAAATAATTGTAACAGGTTAAAGCTAGATTGCATTGCAAAAAAAAGTAAGATTTGTGTATATAAATATAGAACTGAAAAATAGCTTATCCCTTCAATTTACCTAGTTTCAACCCCCCCGCCATATGCAGGGCCACCAACCACTAGACCAGGCTGCTCAGAGCCACATCCAGCCTGGCCTTGAATGCCGCCAGGGATGGGGCATCCACGACCTCCCTGGGCAACCTGTGCCAGTATGCCACCACCCTTTGGGTGAAAAACTTTCTCCTAATCTCTAACCTAAACCTCCCCTGTCTTAGTTTAAAACCATTCCCCCTTGTCCTATCACTATCCACCCTCGTAAACAGTCGCTCCCCCTCCTGTTTATAGGCTCCCTTCAAGTACTGGAAGGCCGCAATGAGGTCTCCCCGGAGCCTTCTCTTCTCCAAGCTAAACAAGCCCAGTTCCCTCAACCTTTCCTCATAGGAGAGGTGCTCCAGCCCTCTGATCATCTTAGTGGCCCTCCTCTGCACCCGCTCCAAGAGCTCCACGTCCTTCCTGTGCTGGGGGCCCCAGGCCTGGACACAGTACTCCAGATGGGGCCTCACAAGAGCCGAGTAGAGGGGCACAATCACCTCCCTCTCCCTGCTGGCCACCCCTTTTTTAATGCAGCCCAAAACACAGTTGGCTTTGCGGGCTGCAAGCACGCACTGCCGGCTCATATCCAGCTTCTCGTCCACCAGGACCCCCAAGTCCTTCTCCGCAGGGCTGCTCTCAAGGAGATCTTCCCCCAGTTTGTATAAATACCTGGGGTTGCCCCGACCCAAGTGCAGCACCCTGCACTTGGCCTTATTAAACCTCATTAGGTTTACACGGGCCCACTTCTCCAGCCTGTCCAGGTCCCTCTGGATGGCTTTCCTTCCTTCCAATGTGTCGACGGCACCACTCAGCTTAGTATCATCCGCAAACTTGCTGAGGGTGCACTCGATGCCATCGTCTATGTCATTGATGAAGATGTTAAAGAGCACCGGTCCCAAGACGGACCCCTGAGGGACACCGCTCGTGACCGGCCTCCACCCTGACACAGAACCATTAATCATAACCCTTTGGCTGCGTCCGGCCAGCCAATTCCTAATCCATCGTACAGTCCATCCTTCAAATCCACACCTCTCCAATTTAGAGAGAAGGATGTGGTGAGGGACCACGTCAAAGGCTTTGCAGGAGTCCAGGTAGATGACATCCATCGCCCTTCCCCCATCCACCGAAGCCGTCACTCCATCATAGAAGGCCACCAGATTGGTCAGGCAAGATCTGCCCTTGGTGAAGCCATGCTGGTTGTCTCGAATCACCTCTTTGTCTCGTATGTGCCTTAGCATAGCTTCTAGGAGGATCTGTTCCATGATCTTCCCAGGCACAGAGGTGAGGCTCACCGGCCTGTAGTTGCCCGGGTCTTCTTTTCTCCCTTTCTTAAAAATGGGAGTAATATTTCCCTTTTTCCAGTCTTCGGGGACCTCCCCAGACAGCCAGGATTTTTCAAATATGATGGAGAGCGGCTCAGCAACCACATCAGCCATCTCTTTCAGAACCCTAGGATGGATATCATCCGGTCCCATGGACTTATACACGTTCAATTTCATGAGGAGGACTCGGACTTGTTCCACCGTTACAGTGGGACAGAAACCACTCCCCACACCCTCACCTAGAGGCTCAGGGTCCTGGCAGATACGAGAAGCCTGACCACCGGTGAAGACTGAGGCAAAGCACTCATTAAGTACCTCAGCTTTTTCTATGTCTAAGGAAGCCAGCTCCCCATTACCTTTCATCAGAGGGGGAACACTCTCCTTGGCCTGTCTCCTCCTGCCTAAGTACCTGTAGAACCCCTTCTTGTTATCTTTCACATCCCTTGCCAAGTTCAGCTCCATCTGCGCCTTGGCTTTCCTAATCCTATCTCTGCACACACGGACAACAGCCCTGTATTCCTCCCAGGCTACACAACCCCGCTTCCACTTCCTGTACATTTCCCTCTTTTCCCTCAGTTTAAGCTGCAGGTCCTTGCATAGCCACGACGGTCGCCTGCCTCCCCTGCTTGACTTCTTTTGCTGGGGTATGGAGAGCCGCTGCGCTCTCAAAAGGGTGTCCTTAAAGAGCTGCCAGCACTGTTCTGCACCCATGCCCTTAAGGACAGTTTCCCAGGGGATCCCACTCAGCAGCTCCTTGAGCAGCTGGAAGTTTGCTCTCCTGAAGCACAGGGTCCTAGCTCTGCTTTTAGGCAGGCCCACATTCCTCCAGATCACAAACTCCACCAAAGCATGGTCACTACAGCCCAGGCTGCCTCCAATCTTAACCTCTCTAATGCTCTCCTCCACATTTGTGACGACCAGTCGGGCCTGGCTGAAAGCAGAGCTGAAACTATTATTGAATTAGAAATACCTCTTTCCTTCCATTAATGCAAGTAACAATGCTTCCAATATTAAAAATTGCTATGGAATATTAAAAAATAGTGCAGAGATCTTGAGATAACTTCCTTGAAAATATATTTGAAAAAAAATTGCAATAGACCCCAAAAAAATTAGGCAGTGATTTCAAACTTTTCCGATGTCACCGTAGTCTACGACCCATTTAAACTCATTGTCACTCTACTAAGATCAATACTAGTCAGGTGTTCAGACTGAAACACAGGTGTTAATATGGCTTACATTTTAATATATTGTCCATTATATTTGGCAAGATTTTAACTTGATTCTAATACTTAATAGTTTAATGTATGGCATATAGAAAACACAATGTTAGAGGACTTAGCACCTGATTTTAAAATGGGAATGATGACATTGATATAATTTGGAATTTATTAATAAAGGTATCAGCTCATAATTTAGATAAAAAAATGGAAATATATTCTTTATAACATTTATAAACATGAAAATTACCCACAATACATTAAAAATTACCATTACAATTTAGGTTTAACCTGAATAATTTTTGCAGCAAAACATAACTTTATGTTAGGAAGCATTAAAAATTGATAAATCAGTTACTGAGTTACACTCACTCTTAAATACTATGCAGTTTTCCTAAAAAAAATAAATCAAAATTTTCCTATTTACACACTTAAAAATATGAACAACATTTCTATAGATTCAAAGCTTGTGAATAGGCCTAGTAGAAGGTTGTATGCTCACCTTGTTAGGGTGAATCAGACAGCATCTAAACAAGACTATTTGAAGTCTTAACCTCATAAAACACTAAAAAAACTACTTCTATTACATCTGTGTCTTGAAGCATATGTAGAGATATTTTGAGTTGTAGTGAAATCAAGAATTCTAGCAGATCAGTTGCTTACAATGGACAAATGGGTAGTACAAGGCAACTTAAAAATGTGTATCAATTGTATCTTAAATCCTGTATTTCTTGTTCACTGTCATCATCTGGGTTGAAGATTCAGTGTTTGTCCTATGCTTATAAATGACTTTATTACCTTGAGAAAAGTAGGAAACAATGTCCCACTTGAGGATGTTGAATCGAGTCTTTGTTGATAACAGAGTATGGGGTCTCAGGCTTTGTCATTTACAGACTTCAGTTACCATATGTTCAACTACACAAACTAGTGTACTATGAGTAGGAAAAAATTCATAGAGAGAAAACACTCTAAAATTAACTTACCTGTAATAATGTTGGGCTTTGGTGGCATGCTGAATTCATACAATGTTGGTTCAGAATAACCCAGTCTGTTGGCAGCTGTAATTTGTACTTCATAACCCATGGTCCACTGAAGATGCTCTAAGATGATGTGGTCTCTATTACCCTGCACTTTTTTCTCTAGCCACTGGTCTTCCTTATCTTTCTGTAAAGATGCAAATATTAGTTTAAATTCTCAAAATTTTTATTTGTCTAAACTCCGTGTCTACATGATGTACAAAAAATAGGGAGTTTCATTTACAGAGTTTATGAACATTCAACTAATCAAATTTTGGACTTCTGAGTTCTCGGGCTTTTTGTTATTTTGACCACTCCTAATCATGTTTCCACAATTTGGATTTAAGGATTTGGTAGGCAGTCACTTTTAGCCTTTTGGCTTCAATTTACACCCTGCTCAAATACTGATGTTTACCTTGGGAAACAGCAGGATAGTTATTTGCAAATGCTGCTAAGAATAAACTATGTAAACGGTTTATTTTATATACATGTTTCAACTACCTTTTGATCAATATTCTTTAAAAGAAACTTGCCATTAAACCCAAGCTCAAATTGTTCATGAATGCAAGCTGTGCTTGTATCACACATTAGATATATAATGAAAACATACAGTAACTGGAGCAATATGTGGTACTATATTAACATTTTACAAATGAGGTTGTATGCAACAATATAAACACCACTGAGAACGTATGCAGTGCTATGTCTACTCTGGTGAGAAGATACATGCAAATCATTAAGATAATGTTCTAGAGAAAAAAAGGGTTCTCATAATTTAGATAATTACCTAAAACACCTATACAAAGGGAACAAATTAGGATATAAATTGCAATCTTAATTCTGGAATTTCATAAATTTGGAGTGCTTACCTTTGCAATTGCTCCTTTTAGTGCACAATATTTTTAATTATTTTTTATAAAAATTAGAATTACAAAATAACTAATAGGTAAAAGGATAAAACAATTTCCAAAGAAGGAGAAAAAACATACTGAATTGGAAAATAAAGATTCAGGCTAATATGGTTCCTGCAGGTGTAAAAGACAGCATTGCAAACAGATACATGACTATATTTTGAAAACAAACTGTAGAATTACATTTGACAAATAGAATGAACTTAAGATTTGGAAGGAAAACTATACAGATTTCTGTATGAGGCTGCTCTTCTGCAGACATCAGAATAAGTGAAAAGGTAGGTCCACAGTTTAGTCAGGTGAAGAATAATGAAAGAGCTGAAATATAACAAGATACCTGCATGCTGTGCCAGAGAAGTGACACCCTAAATTTAGTGGCAAGTGAAGCCAACCGAGTGGATTGAGATAAATGAAACAAAGTCCAAGCCCTGATTTCAAAGACAACAAAATGTTTCACAAAGACCGACAAACACAAGTTAGGAGGAAGAAGAATAAAGAAAGTATCTGGAAAGCAAGTTGTCTTCTTCTAAAGATAAACAGATAAAATCTTACAGAATACAGTCTGGTTTTGGCATCTTAAAGAAAAAATGAAGACAACTGCAACGTCCTTCATTATAACTGTTATTTCACATGCATTTTCAAGTACTTTTTACTGAGTAGAGCTCAGTAATGTGTCCAATTTATTTTTCTATTAGTGTAAAAATAGAAAGACGGGGACAAGAACACAAAACAAGAGCCTATGAATTAAATCTTCCTACAAATCTCCCTGTTTATGCAAAGACTCCAAGTGGTAGCTTAACCAGAAAACAGAACTACAAAAAAACACTTCAAATGTCATTAGGCTGTTCTATTATTAATACTGCTGAAAATTTATAGAAAGCTCTACATACACACAGTGTTCTACAACAAACAAAAGAAACTTCTAAATCACAAACTTCAGTCTAATTGGAGGGGTGAGTTAATACAAATGTCTTCAATGACAACTTACTATTAGCAGTTGTATCATTAATATCCACCAACAAATGCACATTTTCAGAAACTGCAATCAGATCTGCAGCCTCAGAGATTAAATTGTTCCTTTATTCGCATTTTGTTTCATATAATGAGGAAATAGTCTTTTGCACCATGTCACTGATACAGTGAAACTAACCAATGATGGGCAATTTCTGTGGATCTTACTGCCCACTTCCATTACTCTTATGCCTTAGATTCACAAACATTTGAAACAAATATGTCACAATGCCACAGACTAATGACACTAACAAATAAGTAAAAATAAATAAAATTATTATTTCTTAATGGTGAAACTCCAGTCTATCATGACTTGGCTACTTCCCAAAACTAAGGGCACATCTGACAGCAGTGGAAGTAAAGCCAATCCACTGTTGTTTAGGCAGCTAAGTATTTACTGGTCTGGAAAATAACATCTCTCTTTTTAACTGTCATTTTACATTGTACACAAGATTACATTCTCATAAAAAGTGAGGAAAAGTTATTAACCCCCTTTAACCCTTTCCTTTATTCTCCGTCTTCCCTAAATTGCGCTGAAAATTCAGCTCAAACAGACTTGCTATTATGGTGGTCCCACACTGTCTTGAAAGCTGGCAGGAAAAAAATATCAAGAAATCCTCACAGACAGAAGACAATCTGATAGTTTAAAGCAGTGGCTTCACAAGGATTCGTTATCTTAGGATGGTACTTTGTAGGTCTGGGTAATACAGGACAAATACTGAAAAAAGCACAAATGTCTGATAAGGTACATAGTATTAAAATGAACAGAAAGTCCAAGGTTCTATCTGGTAAAGTGGGACTTAGAGATGCAGAAACATTTACCTGTTTTATGGTAGGCCCCTCAGGGTGACAGTAAATGAGAAATTATATTTTGTTTGTTCTAGAACCTATCATAAAACAACAAAATGAACACAGTGCTCCATCAACATAGTCAAACAAGAGTGAAACACATAACCTATCAATCAAACACTTGCCACTGTCAACATTCAGGAGCATGACTGTCACAGGTCAAGATGGGGAACAACTTTTAGGCCTGCAAAAACTAATCACTCCTCTAACATTTCCTCCAAACATCATTATGGACATAAAAGGAAAAAATAAATTAAATGCTGCTATTGTTTTTCAAGATAGGATTTTAATCAATTCTTCTTGCTTCTACATAAAAGTTTATAATAATAAAAGATGGCTATTTTTATTATTTCATTATTTATTAATTCTAAAATTTACTGAAACATGGCCTGCCAGGGAAATACAAAACCAACCCTCTCCTTTTTTTTTTTTTCTAGCTTACTGTTGGCATTCTGTGACCATACAGAAAGAGAATTCCCTTTTCCAATCCCTAAAAAGCCTATTTCAAGGCTTTTTAAGCATTATCAATCTCTTCAACCCTCTCTTTTAGGTTTTAGTGTATTAATTTAGTACTTGGTAAATAGCACAGCAGATAATAATAATTTACAAATTCAGTACACATTTCCTCAATAAATCACATGCATAAAGCTGAACATCCATTGTGCAACATCAGTACCTCATCACGTGTGCCCCAATCAACTTTAATAGCACCATAAGCAGGAACAACCAAAAGGGAGGTTGAGTCGGTCCCCATTAAAATTACACAGTCGCTATGAGAAACGTGGTTGGGAGGTCAACTCCCACACTGGACAAGATGCTTATCTAGGAAATTCCCATCACTGCTCTTCCAGGCTGGCTAATTTGGAACAATTTTCCCTTCTCTTTCTCTCTCTCCTCCTATTCTTTCCTAAGCGAAATCTGAATTCAATGTATGCCCTCAGCCTCAGACTCCATAAGTGAAGCTTTGTAAGACTGTCTTGACTTTCTTTGTTCAACAGCTTGAATCAATTTGAGGCTGCTACTCATACAAAAATGCATAGTACCTACTCTGGAATACAGAGAGCAAAACATGAGGCTTCTTATTATTTAATTATAGTTAGTAAGTCCTGCCCATAGTAGGAATAAACTGATGTTAGGAAAGCAATATTTGACAGAATGAAACACGTGATTTCCAGAAAAATAAAACATCTCCATTGCCCTAAACTAGGCTATAATATTGCTGTAACATCTTAAAGGCTGTCTTTCTCCCAGTTTAAAAATAAAGATGTATATGAAATTTAAATATGAGGGAACTGACTCTTAATAAGACATAAGCTCTTATGAAACACAAACAAGAAAAAGCCACTGATGTATAACATGTTATCTAATATGATCTTTAAACATGCAAACAAATACATTGGTCCAGGTGATAGTAACAAGGCTGGCAAGACTTACTGGAAAGCTAATTACATACAACAAATGGGGAATATAGAAGAGAAGCAGTCAACGGATAATTAATAACTGTAAATAGCATCCATGCATTCTGATTAAAACACAAAAAAATTGTTGTCAAATTACTTATTACACTGGAAGATTAAGGAGATATGGATTTGAGGTCCAAGTAAAAGCTATCTTCTTCATTAACCTACTAAGTTTCCAGTTACTTTTCAAACTGTTCATTTATCTTTCAACAGCACGTGAAAAGTGATCTTTTATACTATTGTACTTATATTATATTGTATTTATAATATTGTACCTTAGTCAAAATACTAGATCAAAATCAGGTTTCAAAAAATATTCAGGATAGATCCAAAATCACTTAGCTTATTTAAATAACAGAAAATTGTATATACTGCATGCGTATATATCCAAACGGTTTATTTTACCTTCTCAATTATAAATACTCAGAAGCATTGTAATCTAACTAGGAAGCTCAATCCCACAAAACTGCATTGTATCTTGTATTCTATATTTTACTACCTTCTCTCTTCTTTACAATTACTTTTCTTTTATGACAAATGTACTCGCTGGACTGAAAGTAATTTAAGAAGGTCAGTTAAGATTTAGGGATCAGTGATATCAGAATAACTGCTGGTTATTCCCTCAGGCTACTCTTAAAAGCTCTACCAAATTTTTCTCAATTGATTTGGAGTTACCAATCTTAGCTAAAGAAAATCATTTTACATGCCAGTTTTAGCACTTGAAGAATCCCGGAACTATCATTAAAAAGCTGCATTATAGGAAACAACAGGAAATGTGACAAAGACTCTTACAAAATAAGGAACTGGCTTTTCCTTTTGGGGAACACTAAAACAGGTTCTGCATTTAATTTCTCAAAGATTGCTTATTTTTGTTAAATACAGTCCTCACTACCTTTTGTTAAACATGTCTAAATATCTGATGTTACATTTCCAATCTTTTTTAGACTGTTGAAATGGACATGCAAATCTGCTATTACACTCTAGTAAAATGTCTTTTTACTGTGTCCAATCAGATAAAAGTAGTATAATCTTCCTAAAAGAACACAAAGAAGTTATTAGAAAACACACAATTTTGAACTGACTTAATTGCTCTATGGTTACTTCTTCAACTCAATCATTTCTAAATATAGTATATCAGGAAAGGTTATTTTTCGCTACTTTAATAATGAGAAAAAAATCCACCTTTTTTTTATTTTAATAAATTACACATTGCAGAAAAGCGTGTTTTCAATACTTGCCAGATTTGATGCAAGAACACCAAATCAGACTGTAGCTGACAGAAGGCAAATAAACTCTGCACGATAGCTGTTAACGAAATGATATGTACACTGAAACTCATGAGAGTCCTAACAATTTGTAAATTATTTGGCTTTTTAAAGTTAAACTTTAGAATTTAATTTGCTGTTCAGATAACCCCTAATTATGTACCTTCCATGTCCACTAACTTACCGATCTTTTGAAACCTGAACACACGTGTTCCTCATTTACCATGTAACAAAACAGACCATATAGTTTTCCTGTCAGAATGAACTTTCAGTTATACCTTTAGGAAGAACAGCGTAATCTGTCATAAGCAACCTAGTCATAAAAGGAAACATATTATACCATATATTCTTCTCTTTTTGTAGTATGCAAGTAATTTTATAATATTTCTGATCATATCAACAGTCTTACGTAAATTAGAAGCAGATATTACCAAGCAAAACCCACCTATTCTGATTAATTGAAATACTTACACTTCTGTATTTGACAATATATTCCAAAATGGGGGCACCTCCATCATCTTGTTTAGTTATGCTAAGTTTAAAACTCTTGCCACTTCCTGGTTGTCCATGAATTGAAGGGGGGCTTGGCTCCCCTAAACAAGGAGAAAAACAGTAGATAATAATTCAGCAATCAGATAAATCTTAAATTATAGCTGGGAACTTGTCCACA
>VZTO01016552.1:0-16975 GCA_013400615.1 Syrrhaptes paradoxus | reverse complement strand
ATGAGAAAAAACTTCTTTATGGTGAGGGTGACAGAGCACTGGAACAGGCTGCCCAGAGAGGTGGTGGAGTCTCCTTCTCTGGAGACATTCAAAACCAGCCTGGATGCATTTCTGTGCGATCTGATCTAGGTGTTCCTGCTCCGGCAGAGGGATTGGACTAGATGATCTTTCGAGGTCCCTTCCAATCCCTAACATTCTGTGATTCTGTGTGATTCTGTGGTTCTGTGAAATACTTCTGACAGCTAATTATTATTTTCCTTAAAAGTTTCCTTTCTCAAAACAAGGTCAATGCAAGAAGATATGCGAAAATGAATAAAAAGAATGAGCTGTCATTTTGCAAAGTCTTTGCTATAAAATTAGCAATATACATTTATGTTAAGGTTATAACAGCAAAAATGTAACACATTACGTAAGTATTTTGGTTCATTTCATGTAAACTTTACAGCCTAAGTGTCCAGCCCCAACTCCTAGACCATAAACTGCAACCATGAGTAGCATTTTTGTACTTTAGAAAGTAGAATGAATAGGACTAATAGGGTGACACATAGCTTAATAGGACAGAAGTATGTTAGGCACTAGTTATTTATGTTGTTGTCATTGTGTATTTAAAAATATTAAAAAATTCTCATCAGAGCAATGGATAGTGATGTTTTAAGTGATACAAAGAAAAGGAATAAATATTTTACTTTTCCATAGGTCTTTAAAATTATGTATGCCGCAAACACGTGTGTGATTCCTTACAAACACATGGGTTTAATTCTTTATTCTACAAAACCATTAACTGTTTTTTCATTTCTAGATCTGTGTATGTATAAATAAATAAATCAGGTCAGCTTTTAACCATAAATTCTATACAGTCTTTATCAACACCCTGAAGAAAAGAACAATGACATTAGTAATAAGTAGAATTGGAATTATGTATTTTTGTGAATTTTTGTGCCACTGTAAATGCTGCAAAGGGAAATTAGTCTTATTGACATAAAAGATTTTGTATGTATACTAAAAACAAGATTTAGCAAGAATTCTCCTTCTCATGGGTTGAAATGGCCTGCTCTTCTCATTAACCCTTTTGATTTAATAATCAAAGATGTGTTATACTTTTTGACAGTGTCATGCAAGAAAACAACAAAAGGCACAATTTCAGTACATCAATGAAAAAAAGGTTATTAACTTCAAAATAGTTTTTAAACAACATGGCAAAATAGCAGTTAAGCACTTTGCATCCTTTAAAATTGCATGTCTGACAAATGCTTCATCTTGTGCAAAACAAAATAAATAATTTATTTCAAACAACGCATTATAAAAAAATAATTAATTTCACTAAATATTATAGCATCATATTATACAAAAATGTCAGAATTCATGGTTAAATACATACTACTTACGAATAAAAATATT
Source organism: Syrrhaptes paradoxus (assembly GCA_013400615.1). Taxonomy (NCBI): domain Eukaryota; kingdom Metazoa; phylum Chordata; class Aves; order Pterocliformes; family Pteroclidae; genus Syrrhaptes; species Syrrhaptes paradoxus. The sequence goes on along the minus strand of VZTO01016552.1, from coordinate 15,577 downwards.
AGCTGCTGACCTACTGAACTAGCACATTTACAAAGAGCTGAAATATTTTGGTATTGAAATTATGTCTGTGCTATTCAGAGTGGCATCGCCTCACTTACCTTAAGGTGTCTCCAACATGGGTGTAACATTTAAGATAGAGTATCTAGACCTTCACAATGACATCTGTGATCTCCAGAGGTTTATTCGCTTCACTGTGATGCAGAATATGCATTTGGTCAGATAATTGCATCCTAACTTCATGTGACTAGCTAATCTGCTGTAATGGAAACCTGGATGTGTTACTGACACGTGGAGGTCTGTTTTGTAAATGCCTAAAGCTGATGGACCTACCACCCTTAATGTAGTTATCGCAAAATTGTCCAAGAAGAGAGAAGTGGAATGCAGAGGAGACCAGTCTTTTTTCCTTTTTGGCAGTAGCCAAGCACCATTACATACTATTAGTCATCATGAGAGTGACAATTGAAAAAAATAAAAATATAGATGTCACATTGTTTTAGGGCTTGTATACATCAGCCTAGTAAAGTAGGTCAACACCAACGTTCACACTTCAGACTGATGATTATAAGGAAGAGAATAAAATCAACCCTGGACCTAGACTGACAAAAAATAGTTTCAACAGAGAGAGCATAAGGATCCCCAAAAAATTCATCCTTTTGTTTTAAACTATGTGAAAGACAGATTATGGAAGCAAGAAAGGAAATACATACATTGATGGAAGTAAATTAAGCAGTGACAAGAACATTACTAAGCACTAAACCTTACCTCTCTTTACTGAGACAATAGTTTTCCCAATGCAAAAAAAAATACCTGGCACTTAAGTATCAGGGTTCTTGATGTTAGCATACTTCTTCAGACATCTCTAAATGACAAAAAATGAGCAGAATTGACAGACTACCCAGAATCAATACATAGTGTGTGCAGTGAAAACTAGCACAAATGAAATAGAAGTACCCCTACTACAGAGAAATCAAAGAAAACTTGATAACATAAGTAATTGCAGGCTTTAAAGGTTGCATTTGCATTTTGTCCACTCATACAAAACATCCTCCTGACATCCTGTTCAGCCTCTAGATGAAAAAGTATTGATGATTTTGGGGCAGAAGCTGGTTTCCATAGTTTGAAAGTATAATTTTCTTCCTTGAGGAAAGAGGACTCCTCGTAAATGCAACTACATAGGACAGATATACAGTTGTGCTTCTCTGGTACTCATCTCTGGTGTGAGCAGAGCATCAGAGAGGGAGAGGGACAAGTAGATTTCTTAGTCCAGAAGGTTGTTTCCAGTTTTGATTATTAAAGATTGCTCATAAAGAATCATTTGTGCACTGCATAGTTACATCTATACCATTTAATTAAACAATAATATTGTACTATTATTCCATTCTGTTCTGTTCTATCCAAGTCTAGGAACAGTAGGAGCTTTTTCAGTCTAAGATGGTGAAGAAGGGAGAAAAATCCACTATAGTAAAATGGTACAAGGCCTTCACAGCTGTAGGCTACAGCTACTTTTGCAAAGAGCCAGTCTCTCAGATTGTTGACTTACAGAGAGGCCAGTGATCCATTGGATAGTTCAGATCTGTGCTAGTAAACTCCTATAATCCCTGAAAGACTGTAAGCCATAACCAAACTGACAGTTTTAAGTGGGCTCTGGTCCATGCGAGATATGAACAATGTCTGGGAATTTTTTAGGAGACCAGTGAGACCTAGACAGGCTGGAGATTTGGGTGGGGAAAAATTTAATGCAATTTAACAAGAGCAAGTGTAGAGTCTTGCATCTGGGCAAGAACAACTCCAGGTACCAGTATAAGTTGGGTACTGACCTGTTGGAGAGTAGTGTAGGGGAGAGGGACCTGGGGGTCCTGGTAGACAGCAGGATGACCATGAGCCAGCACTGTGCCCTCGTGGCCAAGAAGGCCAATGGCATCCTGGGGTGTATCAGAAGGGGGGTGGTCAGTAGGTCAAGAGAGGTTCTCCTCCCCCTCTACTCTGCCCTGGTGAGACCGCATCTGGAATATTGTGTCCAGTTCTGGGCCCCTCAGTTCAAGAAGGACAGGGAACTGCTGGAGAGAGTCCAGCGCAGAGCCACAAAGATGATGAAGGGAATGGAGCACCTCCCTTATGAGGAAAGGCTGAGGGAGCTGGGTCTCTTTAGCTTGGAAAAGAGGAGACTGAGGGGTGACCTAATCAATGTTTATAAATATGTGAAGGGTGAGTGTCAGGAGGATGGAGCCAGGCTCTTCTCTGTGACATCCAATGATAGGACAAGGGGCAATGGGTTCAAGCTGGAACATAGGAGGTTCCACTTGAATATGAGAAAAAACTTCTTTATGGTGAGGGTGACAGAGCACTGGAACAGCCTGCCCAGAGAGGTGGTGGAGTCTCCTTCTCTGGAGACATTCAAAGCCCACCTGGATGCATTCCTGTGTGTTCCTGCTCCGATCTAGGTGTTCCTGCTCTGGCAGGGGGATTGGACTAGATGATCTTTCGAGGTCCCTTCCAATCTCTAACATTTTGTGATTCTGTGATTCTGTGAATCTCTCTCAGGGACTCTTTCAGGCTTGGGGAAGAAACTATTTCAGGGACTATTCACACAGACGTACCTGGAGACAGCTTTCAGGAGTTGGGAGTCTGCTCTGTTTGCTTTGTCACAGTCCTTCAATCTGCTGTTGCTGCCTTTTTGGCCTTTCTCCTATCATCTGGCTTGCACATATTCATTGTGCATCCACTCTCCTCCTCTTCAGCTCTTCTGCTTTTTTTTTTTTTTCACTTTTCCTGTTGTCTCTTCACACTCTCCATGTGACTGGGGAGACTCTGCTGACACCACTTGTCATCACTTACCACCAATTTGTTGTTCATTGTTAGCAGAATTGAACCACCATCTTGAGACCTGGATGATCCTGCCCTGAGCTACTCCTGTGTCTACACAAGTAGCCATTAGTCCAAAAGGAATAAATGCTTCAACTGGCCTTGTGTGAAACCACTTAAGTTTGATATATTAGCTGAGACTATTGGGGGCAATTTAGTGCTGCATCACACTTCACGTCATGACTAGCAGGGATGCACCCCGCTGGAATGTCCCTCTGTCCTGGGAGATTATTAAAAAATTAACATCACATTTCAAAGCAGTATAAATAAGCTGGATATCTGAGAAAACCCAACAAACTGGGTGCTTTAAAAGTCATACAAAAAAAGAAATAACTTTTTTCTTTGTTGTATAGTTTTTGGCAGGAGATAAGCCCCTAAATCAGCTCAGCCGCAAGCCAAGGGTTGATGAGCATGCCATTCACTATAGTTGTAGCTATTATCTGAAACTTCACAAGCTGTAACTAGGTGATATCTTCCTGAGACAGTCTGTGAGGTCTCTAAATTTCACCTAAATGGACCTTTTTTGCTGAATGCAGTCATATTACTGTGGTGCAACAAATTATGCTATACCATAAAGAACCAATGCACACAGTCAGCAGCACAGCACAAGGCAAAATATCTGGACTTAGAATTCAGTTCTTTTCTCAGCCCTAAATCTTATTTGTGGACTTATCCAGCAGCCTGATTCATCATGATCTAAGTTTTTCTTTTTGATTTCAGTAGATTTCGTTCTGTGTTTAAACTGTTAGATCTGCCATTTCATGTTACGGACTTGTGTGAGATAGAAACAGTAGCAGAGAAAAACAACAACCCTAACCCTAACCCTAACCCTAACCAAATCTTCAAACAAACTCCATCAGATTGTGCCAGTGAACCTAAACTATACTGGGGGTGTTGTTGAAGTACATTGTCATTTTTGCTCTGCCTTCAACAAAAATTAAGGCTTAAAATGAAAATGTGTTCTTCAAATAACATAATTTACATGCAACGACATGTTTTTTTCTTATCCACATAAACCCCTCTGTGCAATAGAGAACATGACAAAAATAGAAATTGGAAGGCAAGGGGGAAAAGATATCTACCACATCAATGTTCATAGATAGTCCAACTAAAGTAGCACATGACCAGCATAACATTCTACTTACCAGCTGCCTGAAAGGGACTAACCAATTTGCATGAGTGACCAAAATCTTGTTATTCTTCTCAACAGTATAGCTGAACATGTTCTGTGCCTTGGCTGGTCCATTTCTGTGTTGAGTTTGAAATAGCATTGCACTTGTGTGCTGGTCTTGTTTAAGCTGTACCATGAACTGGGCCCCTGGTTTCTTTAGCACACTTTATCCCATAGTATGCAAATATGGACATGGGAAAATGAAGTTACAGAAGACCCTGCAAAGCAGCTATCTTCAACTAATTGCAATTACTTCCTAAAAAGCCATGAGAAATCTGTCTACTGAGCTTCGTATAGTCCAGACTTGCACCAAACGGTGGTGTTTGTGGTTATCTAGGTGCATATCCTTAGAGAAGGCTTGAGGAACTCTCCTTTGTTAAAATACAATGGTTTGTCTTATCATTTTGTACCTGGCAAAGTCCATTTCTTGGACTTTCTTTTTATATTTGCCTCTTTCTTTTTATATTTGCCTTTTAAACCCATTATGGCTGCAGTCTCTGAGTATAAGTCTGAGTATCTATCTAGTCCAGTCGTTGCAGGACTAGAGCATGGATCCTTTCGTATGTGATCTGTAAGTGCCTGGAAATGGGAAAAGGCAGACTGATGGTAAATCTGCATAAAAGCTTTTGGCTCTAATCATCCATTCGGTTCTGCAGGTCAAAATACAGATTTTTTTTTTCCTGTGTGTTACAAAGTATTCTCTGACCACTAGGGTACATGCAATTGCATTCCCAGAGGTAATACTGCATGGTAGCAGCCATTCGCCAGTTCATAGCAAAGAACATATAGTTCTTGAGACTGGATGTCATTTTGATAGATCTGCTGGTTTTGTTTGTTGAGGTTTTTTCCTCACATATATAGTATGTATGATCTATCTTAGCTGTTCAGAAATTAAGAAAAAGGATTGCTGAAGTTGCAGGATCCTCCACTGTTCCTATTGTTGTAACAGATTATATTTTTGCTTCAAATAAGCATTTCTTTTCAAGTTTGAAAACTGAATAAAAATGGATGCTGCTTTTTTTTTTTTCCTGCTGTGACTAATTACCATGCTAAGCATCTATTCACAATCCCCTATTCTTTACTCTGGCATCAAATGGAGACCTTACATCTAAACTACCTGATTTCCTAGGAAACTTGTTTTATCTCATAATTTGAGTGCTTTCAAATCCCCATGCAAGATCTACAGTTTGTACAATAGATTTTTGAAGTCTTGTGTCCTTGAGGCAGATCTGTATTGCTATATTATTGTTCTGCAATTGCAGGCAACTTTAAAATGCCTTAAATTCTAAGAAAAAAAAATAGTTTAGAGTTAAATACAATGCAAACAGATTTGTTTTTTTTCCAGATAACTGAATGTTTGTTTAACTTAACTCTTCTCACCAACTCTATTTTACCAAAACAAATGTGACCTGGTAACTGAACAAAAAAATGGTGAGACAATAGTATAGATTTTGTTGTTATTTTATAGAATCAGAGAAGCATTTTCTGTATAATGAATTGCATTCCTCAGTACCAGAACAATATACTGTAAAAACCTGAAGTGTGTCTCTTCTAAAAAACTCACAGAATCCAGAAATTTAATGTGAATATCAGAGAGTAAGCCATATATTTTGCTTATACCTACACCTTTTTTTCTCTTTTTTGAAAGTAATAGCAGATGAGATCACATTGAATACTACTTTGTGCCTGAGAAACCCATCTATTAGTTTATTTATGGATGAGTATGCCTACCTATCACTCAGTTATTTCATTATCAGCCATTATCTGATAACACTTTCCATTTATTTAATTTTTAAATAACAAAATTCAAAAGTTAATAATCTCATCCTCAAAAACAGAGAAATGTGGTTCTGTATAATTTTCTCAGGAAAAATAAAGTTCATGTTTTACTCTGAAATAATTTTGGATGTCAAGTTTAGAATCTGAAGAATGTTATCCCCAAATAGGAGATACAGATAAAATACCCTTTGTTCCAGTTTCTCATTCTGAACATTGACAGTCCCTTGGATGTATATCAAAATGCTAAGAGTTTCTTTTGCATAAGGGTGTACTTACAGAGTTAATCATAAATAATTAATCCGAGACAGTTATTCAGTTAATCACAAGTGTATGCAGACCTTGAGAAGTGTACTCCACTTCAAAGTTTTCCAGAAATCTCCTTATGTTTTGTCTAACATTAAGTCTGTCTTGAAAACTGCAAGACCAATTTGTATTTGTTTGTTTAGTTGAAGAGACTGTCCCAACAACATTTCTTCAGATCACAATTCATAGACAAGTTTTGGTCAGTAACGTATGTTATACATGTAGGTAACAAAATTCACCTTCAAAAGAGGTATGCTTAAAAACTATATGAAAATTATTATTTGACTGAAACAAAGGTAATAAGAAAAAATACTACCGAAGGCTTTCAGTAGCATTTAGATTTCTGAAGACTGATTTACTTGGAAAAAAAAAAATTGTTTTGCCTCTGTTAGCAGTTAAACAGTATACATAACTGGTCCTTTAATTCATTTCCATTTTGTGTAAATTTTTGAGCTCTTGAGATGTCATATTTTATAATGCATTATCTAGTCTCATGCGAAAAACTTAATGCCTAACCTTACCAGATTCCTTAAGGAAGACAGGTACAACCAACTTTCCTCTTGGGCTTTAGGAAATGTACATATATTGCCTTGATGTCAAAACTCTGACTGAATCATCAGCTGCCAACAATCTAAATTTATTCAGAACATCTAGAGTTTCAGAATACATATTATGCTTGCTTATATTACAGGACAAGGTGAACCCAGCAAAAGACTTCAGCTGAAGTTAAATCTCTCTGAAGAGATGGCACTTTATGCCATATTATTTTTATAGTAATTTCTTGATGGCAAGAACTACACATTCTGTAAGTACTCTGCTGTCTGATTGCCAGTAACAACTGGTATGCCTGCTTGTTTTCAGAGGAAAATAAAGGTTTACTTTTTTTTTTTTTTCAGTAATCCTTACCATGCCAATATTTTTACTTGCCTGTTTGGTTTCGGTTTTTTTTAAATGTTTCTTATTTCATTATGGTTGCAAAAATGAAATTGTAGGTAATCTGTTATCTAAGAGATAGGGAAACAGCAAGATAGGTATCATGATGCATAGACAAAAATTACCTGAATTTAGTAGGATGAATGTTGTTGGCCAGGTTTTTCCACACAATATTTTCAGTACTTTATTATTACTATGCAGTTCAATGAATTCTTTGAATTAAAACCTAGAACATATGATCTTCAGCTCCTAAACACTGTAGCAGTCTTTGATTACGGTTTATAGGACTTTTAACTTCCTAGGACACTGGATATCTTATTTGAGGGTTTATTTCTGTGCAAACCTGTCCCGATCCAAAGTCGGGAAGGTTTCGATATGATCCCAAGAGCCAGATAAAGATGGAAATGAGGTCAGATGCCATACACCCAAGCCAACTTTATTAACAGCAATAAAACATAAAAACAATAAGAAAGAGTGGAATGAAAGGTAGATTATCCGATTATCCGCAGGCCTTGGCGGTGAATGCACACTCGCACACATGTTCACTCACACCTCTGCTCATGCACACACACCATTCGCACACTTTCCTGTGGGCTTTTATAGGTGGTGCTAGAGAAAGCCCATTGGGCTAAGGGTTTCCATGCAGCAGCACATCTAACACATCCCCCTCATCCCCCTCTTGACCATGCCCATGGGATACACGTGCTTGCTGCGTGTTCCCTTGTGGTGCACTGCATATGTCCAGGCACATGGTGGCGGTCGTAGGGGCTCGTGCACCCCTCCTAAGGGAATGCATGACTGTTCATCCCACACCAGACTGGTTTCACCTTACATCACTGATGTTGCATCTTCTTTGTGCACAGTTCAGTTTCCAAGCAATCTTCAGGACAAATATCCCACAGTTTAGCCTCTCACAAAAACTCCACTGAATTTAGCTGATTTTAAATGGATATGTGGAAGACATATTTCTTTTTTGGAATTTCAGTCCTTACTGAAGGATGGAAATTCAAATTCCTAGATATACTTTTTAAGTTGCAGTGTTCTCAGATGACTCACATTTCTATCTCAACTTGCTTTGATCAGCCGCTTTTTTTGTCCCTCTTAACGTTAACCTCACACTGTCTCCTGGATAGTATTTCACATCAGCCTTTTACACATATAGACAGAAACAAAAGCACAAGTGATCTTGAAACTTCCCCAGAGTCTTTCACTAGCCCTTTAGATCAATGCACCAAAGCACACATACGCATGTAAGACAAAAGTTTGTTTTACTCTAGTTAAATGTCCTGAAAGTTGAGCCTCTGACATGTCTATGCTCTGCAAAGGGAAGACTCAAGTTAGAACAAGCCTACTCCTGACCAAGGTGTTATGTCCATATGATTCCGAGTAGAAAGGAGCTCCACATACAACTCCAGAATACCTCCAGTCAGACTCATTTAGGTGTGCATGTTTCATACTTCACAGCACAGTACAAGCATGATGTGGATTAATTTTCAAAGTGTGGTTGGGTGGCCTTCTTCAAGCAAAGAAAAACCTTGCCAGACAAGTTTTGCTGTTTTTTGTTGGAATTAGGGAGTGGAGTTGAAAGGCATATGAAAGTCAAAATTTGGTCATAATTAAACTCTCAAATATAATTTTGTACTGTTGAAAATCAGCCTTTTATAAGGAACTGGTTGCAACTGAACTGGAACCAACATTTCTTTGAGGATGGTTCTCATTTATAAGTTACTTTATTTCCTTTTGTTGTAGTCGTTACATGACTTGGCCATTGAAAAGCTCCAGTAAAGCATAATAGAGTCAGGAATACATTACAGAAAAATTATTGAGTGACAGAATGCATTACTTCAACAGGTAAAAGTACTGTTTAGCTAAATGAAGCTTTACAGTCTGGGAAAAATATATTACGAAAACAGGAAAGTTCTTGAGACTGGAATAGAGATAGTTTAGCTAATCAACTTTTATGTGATTATAAATGTACTCAGACTTCCCTGCCAAGTAGTTTTTGTTGAGAAATAACTTTTAGTCAGAAAGACTTGGTAAACAAACATGCAAATTTTTGTTTTGAACTGCAAATTTGGACTGCAATAAAACAGTGCCTAAAATAAGAACTAATGTTTAAAACTTCTTACACATCTAGCTGTCAATTATGCTGGTAAATTGGATCTTAACTTAATACTAATTTTAGGGTCAGAAGCCTACATGACCAGATATTTAAAACACTTTAAATCATAATTTATCAAAAATATATCTGCTATACACTTTCTAAATTTTTCTAAGTCTAAATAGCTTCCTCTGTGCACATATACCTTCTGAATTATGTCTTTCCATCATACCCACCATATTCTCTGTATAGAACTTTTAGCTTCATAAGATAAAGTCTGCATTTGTTAGTTGTATGAAAACAGAAAAGACTTCTGCAGCTTCAAAGCTTCATTGTATTCTTTTTAAAAATATGTTGTAGTTTAACTCTGGGACCCAAATGCCACAGAGCCATTCACTCACCCACCCCCTCCTGAGGTTGGGGGAGAGAACTAAAGGGGTAAAGGGAAAAAAGACTCGTGGATTGAGATAAGGACAATTTAATAACTAAGCTAAATAATATTGAAAATAATTATAATAATAATAGAAAGATATACAAATATACATAGGAGTGATGCACAGTGATAGTGCTCACCATCTGATGACCGAGGCTCAGCCTGTTCCAGGCTAACAATCCCAGAGCAGGGAAAGTCCTGAAACCACACTCCCAGAATGGAGATAAGAGCCCAAGTGTCTGAGACAGAGAGATGACTGAGGGAGTGAGACAACCCTGGAAGAGAGGTGACCCAGAAAGAGACTACCTAGAGAGACCTGACCTGGAAAGAAAAGCACTTCTGGACAGACTTTCATCTATATACGGGGCATGATGTGTATGATATGGAATAGGCTATCGGCCAATTTAGGTCTCAATCCTAAACTTAAGATCAAATCCTAGGCTAGTAATTGGGGCTGTGCTCCCTCCCGGCTTCTCCTGCCCTTGCAGACATGGGCACAGCAGAGAAGCTGAAACGTCCTTGACTGTCCTGGCAGCAACTATAAACAGTATGTTATCAGCCTTCTCAGCACAAACCCAAAAGACAGCCTCTTACTAGCTACTATGAAACAAGTTAACTCTGTCTCAGCTGAAAGCAGGACAAAATACTAGCTAGAACTATACTTAATGCAAAACAAAAATGTGAAATATAATTAGGAGTATACTCCAAAGCTCTCCTCTTCTCAGTTGTCGTGGTTTATTATCTTAAAGGAAACATTGTCTAGATGGAAGAACTGGCTTCAATGAAGTCAATAGCATTACATCCTCTTGACAGGAATACAACCAAGATTTACGCAGGGTGAACTGTATTGAGGTAAGATGAGATTTTGCTGAAGCTGCCTCAACCCCAAACTGCGTGCTTTTGACATATCACCAAACCAAATCTGACAACTTTGATCTCATCCATAAATCACAACTGCAACACAAACCTGACAAGCATACAAACACATTTAAGTGAATGTCTCCTAATGAAGACAGATCCAACCCCAAGTTGAAAAGGAATAAAAATATGTCAGTGCTTAATAATCTCTAACTTTTAGGCCCACCTTCTAGTTTTTATGTCTAGGCATCTTCAGTAGTTCTTATAAAAATTAGTCTTAGTTACAAGAACTACAGCCTGTTAAGGCAACTATCTGAAAATGCTGGATGAAATGCCCCTTCCCTGCATCTCAGTACTTTATTGAACCTCAGAAAGGATCCTTTATCCGACTCTTTATAGCCAGGAACTTCCAAAAGCTTTATTTGAAAAAAGGAAACAGATGAAGCCTAGGAATCTACTATGCCTTATTATTAAATAACTCTAGGTCTAAAGCACTAGATTTGAATACAGGAAAAATATGTACACTTCCCTCCTTTGCCTAGATCTTAGCTTTCCCTTCACTAGATAGCATAAAAAAATCACAAGCTGGACCCCATTCACTGTGAAGGACACTGGTGATTCTACATCCTTCCTTTTAAACCATTCAACTCTGCAAAAGAACACAAAGCATTGAACATGTCATAGATCAAGAGCATGTGCAAGATTGACTAGACCAACAATTAGGACATTTATCTGCCAAGGGAAATTCAAAGGTTCTGGTTTATGGTCTCACACTTTTATTGTTCATCTGCATAATTTTTCAGAATTAGGGAAAATAGGACAGGACTTACTTAACCTAGGAGAAATTACAGCAATTTTATAGTCTCTAGCAAGTTAACATCAGGAAAATATGAGCATAGTGAATGTTTATGAAATTAAATACATTGTTCAGTTAATGATCTCTGTTGGCAGCAGACCCAGAATGAAGACTGCTTAATGGGTGTAAGTAACTCCTGCTGAGCAGCTCTGTGAAAGATATGCAGTGATGACAGCCCTCAAGTGAAAATAAACATATGCATAATTTTTGGGACCTAAAATGCCTAATGGGGAACCACACCAGAGAGGATAATTCTCATAATTATAAACCTGTTATTTGAACTTAGCATAAGCAAACCTGAGAGACATAAAAGCACTTATTAGGAAGATCTGTGAATAAACAGGACCAATGGCTCTAGTTAAATATCTCTCCCTCTCTTTTTTTTTTTTTTCCCTCTCCTTTTTCTGGCCAGAGCCATCTAATGGTGTGTTTTTTATACATTTTGCTAAGACACTTCACAGTATAATTGCTGCTCTGTGTTTCAACATCACAATAATTGACACCACGCTTAAACTCAGTGTCCTTTATGGTGTCCTAGATGTCCTATTATTTAAAATGCCATACTAAGTCTATGTCATAAAATCAGAATCACAGAATCATAGAATGGTTTGGATTGAAAGTGATCTTTAAAGATAACCTAGTCCAACTCCCCTGACATGAGCAGGGATACCTTTCACTAGACCAGGTTGTTCAAAGGTCCTATCCAACCTGGTCTTGAACACTTCCAGGGATGGGGTATCCACAACTGTTCTGGGCAATCTTTATCAATGTTTTACCACCCTCATGGTAAAAAAGTGTATCACTTATGTCCAATCTAAACTCTGTCTCTACATGCCCTGTTAAAAAGTCTTTCTCCATCTTCCTTATAAGCCCTGTTTAAGTCTTGTAATGTTACAATAAGATCTCCCCGAACCTTCTCTTCTCTAGACAGAACACCACCAACTGCCTCAGCTTTTCTCCAGAGGGGAGGTGTTCCATCCCTTTAATAATTTTTATTACCCTTATCTGGACTTACTCTAACATGTCCGTGTCTTTCTTGTGCTGAGGACCCCAGAGCTGGATGCAGTACACCAGGTGGGGTCTCACCAGAGCAGAGGGGAAGAATCACCTCCCTCAACCTGTGGCCCACATTTCTTTTATGCAGCTTATTGTATGTCTGGCTTTCTGGGCTGCCAGCACTGATTGCTGGCTCATGTCCAGCTTTTCATCCACCAACACCCCCAAGTCCTTCTCTGCAGGGCTGCTCTCAATCCCTTCAGCCCCAAGTCTGTATTGATATCAGGGGTTGCTCTGACCCAGGTGCAGGACCATGCATTAAAGACCCTTTTATGTTATTCTATCTCTCCAATTGAAGGAGAAAAATATCACTTCTGATTAAAGAGCTTGAGTATTTGAGTTTGAGATGTAACTGGTGCCCAAATATTTGCAGAAAGTCATTGCAAAATTGAGATGTAAACATACATGTGCCATTTTGAAAGTGTGTGTGGGAATGCTTTGTGTCAGCTTCATCATTCAAATGCATTTTTAAAAGTTAAATGGTTTTGTACATTTTCAGTATGCTTGTATGTATGCCTGCATTTTGTGTTTTGCATCTTTATGTACAACTGTCAAGATCTGATATAACAGGATCTTGAAGTTAAGATGCAAAATTCATGTTGAGGCTCTTAAGAATAAGTCTTGGTTTTCAATAAACTTTCATTACACACAAACCAGTAAGAGATGCTTGCTCCTCACAACAAATATATAGGAATCTAAGTAGCATTTTATGTAAAGGATTTGTAAAGCATTTTATGTAAAGTAAATTTTAGAAAATTGCCTCTCTTAGAACTACAAAATGAGTTGTGTACTGAAATCAGCCCCTCATGCTTAGATTGAACTGTCTAAAACCACTGAGCTAAGAAAATCATAGCTAGGTAATGCCTATATAAGGATGCTTGTGCACTGTGAAAAATATTTAATAATACGATGACATGCTATATTTACACCAGCACATCTTTATTTTCCACCCTCTATATTCAGCAAGTTTCCATCCGTTATTCTATGGTACCTTAATCAAAATTTGCTTCTGGATTTTCCTTCGGCACCCACAACTGCTGAATTTGATAATGAAAACCTTTTTTAATGTATTACCCTAAGTTTTCTGTCAAGAAAGGAGTTCCATTTTGCCACTGGAAGACAAGAACAGGTAAGATAAGTGTGAAAATGTTCTATAAGATCAGGACCCTAATTTGACAGTTCTAACACCTGGTATTTGCAGAACACTTAGCACTGAATGGTACTTCTTATGTCCAAAACTTAGATCCTACTCATTGCTATTTGTTGCTGTGACTGAATAGCATGTCCATCAATTAGATATCAGATCGTCAAGCTGGGCATTCAGAAAATAAGAAGCACATAATAGTGACCATCTGTGAAGAGACAGATTAACTGATTTGACAAGAATTTTCCATAGAATCATTTGTTTGCTTTGACTACTGAGACCTTTTCTCTCAGCTTGCAATCACATTAGTCACTCAGTACTCAGTACTGTCTTTCTAAATTCAGCAAAAAACAAGAATCCTGCAAACAACAGCTTTCTTCATCACATAATGCTGACTTTTTAACACAGGAGATCTTTTCCATGCATCTAATGAAGGGAAAAATAGTATGTGATCCTGTAAAAGGAGATCATGTAAAAGAAACTTCAATTCTGTTGTATTCTAACAGATTGTAATATCTTGACAGATTTTATTGGTGATGGCTGCAAATCTCTGTTATTATGTACTTTGCATGGGTAAACAACATTTCTTAGTCTTCCTAAAAAGCAAACTAGAAAAACACAAATATTGTCAAGTTGATGCACATGTTTAGGCTTAAAGATACAAATCACCTTTCATAGGTTTCTGTAGTCTCTCTCTTAGTTAGACAGGAGAAGCTGGCTTCTAGCTTAACTGCTTTGATTAAGTCCCTGAAGAAGAAAAACAGAGAAACAAATTTTAATACTGTTTTTTAATAATGATGTATTCATATAGCCATTATAATGAATATCTTTTAACTGTCCATTTCTGCTGTTCACACAGCAAAATGATACAGCTTCAGTATACTATTAATTTATGACATTTTTCCCATAAGTATTGTTTTTCTTATAAACAATGCATGTTGTAAGATAATTAATAGACTTTTTTGAAAAAGTCTATTAACCAGGCATGGCAATCTGACAGACCTGGAGACTGAGGTCATATTTAAGGGCCCTGTGAATCTGTGGGTGTTGCAATGAGAGCAAGGGTGTGTGCATATCTCAACAGTGAACCTCAGCCAGAGAGGAGCAGCAAGACTGAGTTGTCTTAGTTTTTAGGAGTGCTGTGGGTTTTTATACACTATCAGTAAAGGCACCTGTGCTGGTCTGCATGGCTGGCTGTGTTAGTGTCCTCTGTATATTGTATGAGTTGTGTGTACCTACCTCTCGGATTTCATCTTCAGCATTGCTGCTGGCTGGACTTGAGAAGGGGAGCACAACAGCACACATCAGGCTGGCACACATGGGCACGACCTATTGGTCTGTGAGTACAACAGATTCAGCTCTCCTGGGACAGGAAGGAGGAACTCATGGAGTCCTGAACTGCACTGGGTTTGTCTACTCCTTAAAAAAACCACAGCCAATAAGTGTGCCAGTGAATGAAAGAGATGCTGCTCTGCAGGTTAGTAATTCCCACAGTGATGCCCATAGCTTAAGAAGGAAGGCTGTTTAGTCTCTGTGTTTTCTGGAGGATGTTTGTTATGTTTCTAGAAAAGGCACACTGAGAGTCTAGAGGAGTGTTCCTGTCATCACATCAATTCCGATAGCTATTGAGGAAGATTGTGTTTTCAGATGCAATGGGTCTGCCAAAGTTTCTCTGCTTGTTGATTGTGAACAACCCAGAAAAAGACTCTTGAGGTGGATGAATTATGGATGAAGCTGTGAATTTTTCCATTTCCTAAATGTTGTCATGAAGATTTTGAAACNCCCTCCCCCCTCCCAATAATAACTAAACTACAATAATATTGAAAATAATAATTGTAATATACATATATATACAATACACAGTGAAAGTGCTCACCACCCAATCACCAAGGCTCAGCCGATTCACAGCTAATGATCATGGAGCAGGGAGGGTCCTAAAAACCGCAATCCTGGGAAAAAGGTAAGAGCCCAAGTGTCTGGGACACCAAGAGCTGAGAGGCAGAGAGAGACAAACCTGAGAGAGAAGGAGATGACTCAGAGAGAGTGAACTTCTAGACATATCTTCATCTACATACTGGGCC
>VZTO01016551.1:0-36531 GCA_013400615.1 Syrrhaptes paradoxus | reverse complement strand
AGATGTCAGTCTGACTGTACAAGGTAAGTAGATAATTCCACTGTGTTTGCGTTCATAACAGTGACTCCAAATTTTTGTCCAAGTTTCCAAACACTAAAGCTAAAAGACCCAATTTGTGGATAGACATGCTTGTGGGTACTAGTTTTCACCTAAATTTGAGGGAAAGGAATACTGACTGACAGTTTGTATGTTTTTGTCTGTTGTTGCCACTGTGTTGAAGACTGGTTCCTCTGTTCGAAGTTGTAGTATGTCAAAGCTTTGCTGCCCAGATCAGCTGCCAAGGTCCCTAAGCAGGTGCCATGTAAGGCTTAGTAGGCACAATGCTTTCTGCTGTAGCTGTGCCCTCTGTCCTGATCATCTTACTTCTCACTCTTTTACATTATCCTCTTGCTGCAAGAACAATGAACTATACCAGCCCAAATTGTAGCTGTGTGTCCTATCTGTTTCCTTGAAACCTTTGTCTCTTCTGTTTTTGTTTTTAAGCTCCTCAGCACAAGAATTACCCATCTCCGATCTCATGTGTCTAGTTCAGTAGCCCCTGATATATGTTGAGGGGCCACCAGCACAACAAAAAGTATAAAAGAAGGCCTAGCTGTAAAGCGTGAACTCCTTTGTTAGCACAGCATTGCGAGATAGATATGGGATTGTTGAAAAGGCTGTTCTGTATCAAGGTGTGAAATGCCAGTACTGTTTTGACATTCCAGCTCATGAAAGATATTTTCAGGTTTACAAATAGATTGCAGTGCTATTTGGTGGTCTCTTTTTGTGCTTGCCTGTTTCGTCTGTGTGTGTATATATATGCATACATGTGTATGTATGTATGTCTGTGTGTGTATGTATATATATGATATGAATGTGTATCATATTCGTATAATGTCATATGCATATGATGTGGGTAAACAAAATATGAGGAACATAAGTTTAGATCAGATGAAATGATCATTCTGGTCTTAAAATCTGTCCCTAGAACTTCTCTCAGTGTAATTTTGGCTCCCACTATTCAGTAGAAGCAAAATCATATCACTCCTTTGTTGTAAATGACTAAAGACAGCTCAGTTGTTTTTAAAGTCTCCAGCTGAGCAAGTCAGCACTCAAATAGGTGGTTTGGGGTTCAAACAATAGTTCAGGCCCAGTTTTCAGAAGGGGAAGGATATGTCTCGGACAATCCTGTGTGCTTTGCTGGGGGAGCTCAAACAAGATGCTTTATGATTTCTTTTTGTTAATTTGTGCTCTTGGAGAAACTTTCTTGAGCTTTGAATATCTGATAGAAAATGTTCTAGAATGTCCTACAGCTGCCTGAGACAGCTGGAAATGGTACGTGTTCAGTGAGGGACCCTCCAAGTTGGGATTCGTTTAGTCCTACTGAGACATTTCTAATGTTGATGTCTAGATCTCCACCTGTTGATTATTCTCCCTTTGTAGCCTGTAGATAGAAACAAGCTTTCCAGAGTGTAATTTATCTATCCTCATGTAAACATCTAAAAGGGGCCACTGTGTTGTACTTTCTTATATATAGTGCTGTGGGATGAATTGTAAGGCCTTTAACTAGGTACAGAAATTACATTTCCCCTTTATAATATTAAAAGTCTAAAATAGATTAATCGTTCTCTAAAAGTATTCGTCTTCAGCTTGTATCTGTGGGGTGCTGGGTGGCAGGCTATTCAGACTGTAGAGGAGTAATACTGTAGATATTTACCCACACCCTTCCCAGCACCTGTGCATGCAACGTTGCAGGATTTTTATGCCGTGGAACAGCCTGTCCACCACGACTGTGTAGAGATCAGTGGCACTCCATTTTGGAAGAGATGGGGCAAAGAACAGTTTAGCTTCAAGTCAGAAGTAACATCTGCCTGAGACATGATACTTTTAGTATTGAGTGATGTCTATTATAAAATTGCTGACAACCTTGTCCATAGGGCAGCATTTTTTTAGGTTGTACTTGGGTTATAGAGCATAGAACAGACTGCAACTGCACCCAGTTTTCTGAAAAGCATTTTCTTTCTTTCGGTTAGTGAGCCCACCAAAAAAGCCCCCAGAAATATCTTATCCAAGAAACAACTCAATTGAAGTGGAACTTGGTAAGTAGTTTCCTCTATAAGAAAATATGATTTTGTGTCCTAGAGGAAATTCATATTCAAGGAGTTTCATATTCTGTGTTTTCTTGTTTTATTTCTTGACAAAAGCTAGTTTAGTGACAAGCTCAGTTTCTCTGTGTTAATCTTCTGAAGGAGTGCTTGGGGGTGAGAGGAAAAGAGACAATGCATGTTGCTTACAAAGTCCTAGGGAAATTTTTCAGATGCAAATAAAACTGTGGGGAACCCAAGCGATTTCCTGTCACATTTGTTGCTTTCCATCACTCTGAAAGAGATTCTAAGAACAGATCCATCTTTGAGTCTGCAGGGAAAGTGATGCCCCAGCGAGGGATATCTTCTTCCTAGATTTTAGCCTCTTCCATCCTGCTGGTCTCTTTCTGAACCCACAGATCACTGAGTAAACTTTTAGAGTAATTTTTTTGCAAGGGTATGGGACCATCCTTAGTTGGTCTTGTGGCAGTCTGTGAACAGAATTGTATAGACTTCAATTAGATAATGGAAATTAACTTTTCACTTTGTAACACAATTTTATAGGCTCACAGGTTACAGTGGATTGCAATACAACAGGTGCTGATGGGTTTGAGGTGTTCTGGACAGGCAACGGTGTGTATATTGATGTATTTTATATGAGCAGAATTTTTGCAAGTCCCTATGAGTAAGTATATTTTCAGATTAGAAAATATCATATTGGCAACCAAAGTGGAGCTTTCTCCCTTTGACATTAAAATATTTAGCAACATTTTTTTGCTTGCTTAAATGGCTTTCTTTTTGAAAATGCCAATGCTTGCCTCCTCCAGTTCGCTTTTTGCTTTGAAGTAGAAACTTGAAACATAGTAGGCACATGAATTTCATATGTGGTTGTGCTCTTTTTGGTCATTGTAAAAATCTGTCTTGATTTCCAGCCTTGGGAAAAGGTGTTTTGTAGACTTACAGTCTCATAACTGTAATACAGTTTCTATTGAGCAGGCTCTGGCCTGGCAGAGACCTCTTTTAGTTGGATCAAGCATATCCAGACACATGTCTCTTTCTTCTGCTTCTCCTTTCCCTTCGCATCTGCCTCTCCAAAAGGTTGTATGAAGTCACACCTGTGCTTTACAGGGGAAATTGAGACTTCCAAGATTAAGAGCCTTGAGTTAAAGAAGTGTAAGTGAGATCAGCTGAAGAGCTAATGGAAGACTTTGTTGAGGACATTTGTACTGAAGCTTAGGGGGGTGAGAGGAGTAAAGGGAGACAGATCTCCAGTGATGAGTTGGGGTTTGGGATGAAATCGGACTTGGACTCAGTAAAGTATGAGAAGGGCAACTGGGAAATAAGGTGAGGGTGAAAAGCAGGTTAAATGGAGTTAGGAAAGAAGAACTTAGATCTGACTTTAAAAGCAACTAAAATTGGAGCAGAAGGCACTATGAAAGTTTCTTACACATGACAGGTTAGGAACTAAAAATTGCAGGTCTTTTGTCAGCCCTCATCTCGTGGTGGTGCTATGAAGAGAAGTGTGATCATTTTTATAAATTCTCAAGCACTATCTATGAGCAAGAAACTAATGAAGAAATGAGAATGATATCTTCAAAGTGAGAGTATAGTTGTGAGAAATAAGTACTCATCATAAAACAAAGAAGGTAATAAAATGCTGAATTCTTTGAGCACTCACCAAGACAAAACCCTATACAAAAATAATATATTGTACTGTCACAAAAAATTGTAATGCCCTAAATAATTGGGCCACAATGAAGAGGCACACGGAGTTGATATCATAAAAGCAATGTTATTTTTTGTACTTCCTAGCACTTAAATGGTCATCTTTGCAACCATTAGTCATTTGCATTAGTGATGTTGATTCATTCATTCCTTGTTGCAGTGTTCAAATTACTGCATCTTTTTGCTTAGAAATTGATTTACATGGTCCTATATATGCCCTTTATGATATATTTCAGGCTTTTATTTTGCATTTTACATGGTAACTAGAATATGCTTTCACGAAAGAATAGTGCTTGGATAAGTAGACTAGTTAGTTAATTTTGGATTTGAGATCTACTGTTAACAAGGTAGTGGTATCCTTCACTTTGCTGGTGGTTAAAAAGCTGTTTAGTTCACACATCAGTCGCGCATCACAGTACACTTGACTAACTGAACATGCAGCATAACAAGCTTTTGTGTTCTCTTGTACAATGTAAGGGGGATAAATCTATGTCTCTTAATGGTGCACCCTGACGCTTCAGCTGTTACAGGTCTGTTATGATCTATGTGGTGAAGCAGCAATTTAGACTCCGCTCCCTGCAGCTGGAATCCCACTGTGAATTGGTGTTGTCTGCTGCAGATCACCACCTTTGATGTCCTCCTTGTCCCAGAGCTGGTCTCTGCAAGATGACACCCTTATACCAGGGCCTCTTTGTGTCATATCACATGGTGGAATTTCTCTCTTTCCACTTACTCTTACAGGGGCTGGGAAGCCTGTAACAAGGGTTAGCAAACCCTTGTTTGGTTAGGTTAGGTTAGGTTTATAAGGTCTATTTTTGTACTTCAGCCTACAGAAACCCTATATTCCTTTGTGGAAACACAGCTCCAGATAATGTCTTGCTGTTTTCTGTCTATGCTAAATGTCAGTAAGAGGCCTGTCTGTTTTTTGGGTTTCCTTCATACAATGTAATTGCTCGTCTGTTCTGAAGTGTGGTGGATATTTGCACCATTTTCGTGCTGCAGCTGTTGGTGATGAAGCCATTCCAGAGAGGGCTGTGGTTTTATGGGTCTATTTTTTACCTTTTGGATAGGGAGGAAACTTCTAACGATGGACGCCCTGTGTATTCTGTGAAACTAATAATTTCTGAAGTGAATAGTGAAGATTATGAACAACCATTTGTCTGTCAAGCTTCAAATGCCTTTGGGCAGGTTGCATCCTATATTATATTAAAACACAGAGGTAAGAAATGCTGTTATATTTGTGGTCTGTGCTTGTCTTGACTTCCCGAGAAGGGGTTTTGATACCAAATGCTCACATATCATGCTGATAGAAGACAGATGGATTACAGTTTGCACTATGTATCCATGTATGTACCTGTGCATAGGGAAGGAGTCATGTATTTATCACTGTTTAAAAAGTAGGTAGTTGAAGTGAAAAATATGATACTCAAATTTGTATTACATTGTGTGAAAGATCAGATTTGGACAAATTCAACATTTAAAACCCAATTTTCTTATATTTTTGTGCAGTTCCTGATATAAAAAGATGGTTGACTGGAGGGCTTGTCTCTTTGTTAATTTTAACATTTATTACTTTAATAATCTACAAGATTTTCAAGATTGACTTGACGCTTTGGTACCGTAATTCTGTCTGTGCCTGTGCAAGTAAGGAAGGTATGTGAGTGTGACCAGGTATGTTAGTATAACTAGTCTATTGTTTTTTTCACCATCAACCCACACCACCTAACTCACTAAACCATGTCCCTAAGCACCACATCTACACATTTCCTGAACACCTCCAGGGATGGTGCCCACTTCCCTGGGCAGCCTGTTTCAATGCCTGATCACTCTTTCAGTGGAGAAATTTTTTCTAATATCCAGCTTAAACCTCCCCCGGCGCACCTTGAGGCCATTTCCTCTTGTCCTATCACTTGTCACTTTAGAGAAGAGGCCAGCACCCACCTCACTACAACCTCCTTTCAGGTAGTTGTAGAGAGTGATAAGGTCTCCTCTCAGCCTCCTCTTCTGTGCTCCAGACCCTTCACCAGCTTAGTTGCCCTTCTCTGGACCTGCTCCAGCAGCTCAATGTTGTTCTTGTGGTGAGGGGCCCAAAACTGAACACAGGATTCAAGGTGCAGTCTCACCAGAACTCCAGGTTATTCCCAAATTAGCATGTTGCTTTTTGCTTTTCTGTAGTTTCTTTAAATGTAGATTTGTGGTCACTCTGATGATGATCAATAGGTGTCAGCAGAGCTACATCCTGTAAACGAGCTGTTTAAAGATGTGCATTACATATTTATATTGAAGATCAGAACCTTGTTTTCTCTGAGATTCATTCTGTTTTGTTTTTTCTTTTTTTCCAACTTCTGTCTTTAACCCAACACTTGCTTTCTAAATCCTCTCAGTTATGATGTTTACATGCCAAAGAGAAAAAATACTCCTAGTTCTCTATTTTGGGATTCTTCTTATTTGTTTTGTTTGCTGTGGTGTAGACAAATACATTGGACATGTGTGAAAAAAACTGGAATAAGTGCACATTATAGATATTTTGCATGGCAGCACTCTGAATTAGTCCGTCTGAAGTTTCCCATAGCTTGAAAGTAAATGGATTCCGTGCACTGAGATAGTTAACATTTAATCATGGCTATTCTGAATGTTTTCACTGACAAGCAATTTCAACTTCTAGTTAAAGGTTAAGTTTTTCTAGAACACTTTAATAGAGTTACAATGAAAAAAAATCAAAGAAACTATGTTTTGTAGCTTGCTGAGCTAGACTTAACTTGTTGAGTTAAATCTGATTTTGGTTTAGTTTCTCTGTCCCTGTTTATTATGCAATTTTAACTCTTGAAACCTCAGCTGCCTTCTGGCCTTTTCTTCAACCCCTTTCCCCTATAGCATTATTACAAGAAAGAATTGCCATTTCCACCCTCTCTTGTGGTTGTCAGAAGCAGAGATAACTGCTGATGGGTTTGTTTCAGGAGAGGTGGTGAAGAAAGTCCTGTAAGTGGACACTTTCTTAATGTCCTGGCACCTCTGCGGTTGGGGGCTCCTTCCTGCAGGTCCCAAGTCCTGCATCCAGCTCGCTTGCTGGCACATCCATCCCCACGATGGGGAAAGAAGTTTCTGTGACTGATCATCTTTCTTTTGATTTGCAGAGCATTTTAGTGCTTTGATGTTATTCTGTCAGGTGATCAGCCCCCTGTGAATATTTTTGAACAGTCCAAAATGAAACTTTGCAATAAAGGCATATTGCTGATTTTCAGTTTTTTAATAGAAAAATTTGTGTTTGTTGTAGATGGAAAAATCTATGATGCATGTGTCCTGTACACAAAAAGCAGTGGAGGCAGAAGTTTATGTCGTCTGGAAACATTTGTTCATAGAGCAATCCCTGAAGTTTTAGAACAACAATGTGGATATAATCTCTTTATATTAGGAAGGGATGATTTACCCGGAGAAGGTATGCTTTAATTAGTAGAGTTAATATGTTGTTTTCTGACACGTTGTTCTCAGGTTAGAAGATTACATATCCAATTAAAAACCTCCTGGTTTTGGAAAACAAAGGTGTATTTGTTTATTATTGATGGATAATTTATCCAATTATCCAGCGGGCAGTTTTTTAATTTTTAATTGTTTGGTTTCGTACAAAAAATTCTTTTATGATGTTGTGAGGGTCTGCACTTTCTTTTCAGTGAGGAGCAGGTGAGGCTTCAGCAGCATTAATAATATTGTTGAGATTTTTTGAACCGTATCTGCTTACTCATAAATGACAGCATGGAGAACTTAAACCTAGCAGTCCTCTGAACTAGCCCCTCTCCATATATATGCAATCTTAAAATTAAGAAATATTTTCCGTCAGTTGTAAAGTTTCTATGCAAACTTTGATTGTTCCTTTATTACTTACAGCTGTGGTCGGTGTTGCTGATGAAACCCTTAAGCAAAGCAGAAGACTGATAATTATTGTGGGATCAGAAGCATCTAGTTACTCCCTGTTAGAAGATACCTCTGAACAACAGCTAGCTATTTATAATGCTCTCATCCGTGATGGAATTCAAGTGATTCTTATAGAAATGGATGAAATACAGGACTACACGAGCATGCCGGAATCAATCAGATACATTAAGCAAAAACATGGAGCTATCCAATGGAAAGCGGACTTCTCAGAGAAATCTTGTTCAGCAAATACGAGATTCTGGAAAAATGTACGCTATCAAATGCCACCCAGGAAAAACGTGTCTTATTCTGAAGTGTATTTATTGCCCCTAACTTTGAACAATTCTGCAGCAAAGAGAAGTTAAGATGTACTTACTAAAATAAAACTGAGAAGGTAGTTCTGAACTGTGGGATTTTTTTACACAAATTCTTTGTATTACAAAGTAAATGTTTTCTTCAAGGAGTAAAAACTGCTCATCCGCTCCCTAAATTACACCCTAAAAGAAAAAACTGTGTGCAACTTCATTTCTGTTCTGGGTTTTGGATAGTGACACAATTTGTTGTGTTAGTCTCACACAGGTATGAGAAGTAAATGCTGCTGGTTGTGGTAGACTATTAAATGGTTGTGGTCCACATAAAAGTAATATCCACTGAGGAAGCAGCTATGAAGTCCATTTTTTTTTAATCGAAACTGCAGTTGATAAATTAAAAATCTGTTTCAGTCATTAGCATGTTCCTAGTCATTCTGTTCCTCTTCTTGTTGCCTTTCTGTGATTGTCTGACTTCCTCATTACTGCAAGAGTCTGCACTGTGCAAGCTTTGGGGTCCCCTCCTGAGCAACAGGCCTTATCCTTGCTTCTTTAAGGGGTTGGGGAAGTACGTGACATAGCAGGTATATTTAAAACTCCTCACAACACTAAATGTGTTTCAGCTGAATAGTTGTTACCAAATGTGTTCAGGAAATGGAATGGAATCCGTGGCTTTTTAGATATTTGTTGAATAATTCTGTGATACCTGGTCTATGGGGTGCTTCTAAACTTAGTCTCCTGAAATGTTCAGGAAAGTGAAAATATTTCCGATTTCTTGCAAACTGGAAGCTTTCTAGACTGTGCTGCTACTCTAGAAACCAGATGTTCTCAATCCATCTCTCAGCTGTGCTAACTACAAGCACAGAAATTCAATGAGAATCTGTCAAAGAATTGTGCTTGGGCTGGGTGTCCTGGAGAGAGTGGAAAATGGCCAGTTCTGAAACACAACCAGGTGCTAATGGCAAGAAATAATATCTTGTCTACTTGTGAAAGAAAAAATTGGAGGCATGTGACTATATCAGCCTGTCTGGGAGTAGCTTTGTATTTCTGGACCCCAACTGATTGTGTATCACCATGAGAAAACAACATGCTGCTTCCTTTTCAAGGTGGTCTGAAGTGGCAAGGATTTTCATGCTCCAGTCTTGAAGAGCATCGTCTCAGCACATGTGAATCCTGCTTGCTTTTTTCGTTCTTTCCTGAAGTTAAGTAGGTTCTTATGTTATCTTTATTGTCAGGATAGCATCTGTCACTGAATTCCTTTCAGCTGGTTCTCAGAAGTGTGTATGCTGTAGAATGCAGTCTTCATTGGGCTGTACTGATGGCAGAGAAAGCAAGGTCCAGCAGTGGGACATATGTTCAAAGCAAAAGATTCGCAAGAGCATTTCATGGTACCATTTTCTTTGACAGGGTCTAGCAGTACTCCTTATGAGCAGTGTCTCATTCTCCTGGCTGTGGGGTTCACAGCTGTGTAATCTTCTGCAGCCTCTGTTGACTAGAGAATTTTGAGATGTCAGCATGAAAATTGAGAACAGGATAGATCCATCAGATGAGGTACTGTTGTTCTAGTAGATGTTGAATCAATCTTCTTTGGAAATGCATAATGTTTAGGCTAGAACCTTTAAAAAATAAATATTAGAACCTAGAGAGTTTAGATAATCATTATTGTCAATTTTTTACATTGTGTTTAGACTTAAACTAACTCAGAGAAGTGTTGAAAATTACACCTTCCTTCACAGACTTTTTTTTCACTTCTGTTTAAAAACAGAACCCTCTTATTTCCATGTAGAATGAGAGAAGTAATAAAGAACCAATGTTGAAACCATGGTAGATTACTTTTCAATTTCCTAATTTCATATGCTTTGAAATAAAAAAATATCAATGAGACTAGAATTTGCAGTACTACAGATAAGTACCTTGATTTGCATAGAGCTGTGCTGGTATTTTTTGTTTCTTCTGTGAATGTACTGTTAGCATTTCTGGCCACTTTTTTCACAGTTCTTTTCAGAGGTTTGCTACATTATTCAAGACAAGCATTTTCCCACTAAACAAGACTCCTGAAGGCTCTTACATGAAGACAGATGATTGTGAGTCAGTATTTATCTACCTGATACTTTCTTTTAAACAACCATGTATAGTGGGACTATTTAGGTATTTTAGTTTTCTTGTGTGAAAATGAGTGTGGGAGAAAGGTTTCAGTAATTGTGGTTAATTTTTAGCTAGCTACTTGAATGTAGCATGACACAAAGTGACATCCTTTTATCATGGGACTTTATTTTGAAGCTGAATTTTGTCTCTGTTTTCTCCCCTTGGAAACATTTTTGCAAGTCACATAGGAAAACACACTGGGTTTTTGTGGTAAAATGAAAGAATTCCCATAGAGATAGATGTGCTGATAGCTCTTTATTTAAAAAAAACCCAAAACTAATGATGAGTTTGCCAGAGGGTTGCTTCTGGAAACTAAGCTTCAGAAAAAAAGGCAAATGAAATGTAATCTGTGAAAAAGTATTTGTTCACCACAATGTGGTAGATATATTTCAGTTGATTGTATATCTATGCTGACAGAGAAAACAGTCTGAAGGTTAGGTGGTATAAGATACATTGAAACCATTCTCTGCACCATTTTTTACTTCTAAACCATAACTGTGTGTTACTTCTTCTGTTGACTTGTTGCTGTCAGTTTATTTGGCACTCCAGATTGCTGCTTCTCTTTCTTGCCTTGTGATTAACTTGTCTCAGATTTTCTAATTCTGCTGCATCTTTCCGTCCATATTGTAAGGCTAATTTGCTTCTGGGAGACTTTCTTCCTTTCATAATTTTCCTCCCATATCCCACTTTCTTGCCTTTCTGTCAGCTAGTGCCAAGATATAGCCTGTTTCGTGTTTTAATGTTGTGATGGGTTAGCCCTTGGCTGGGGGCCAAACCACACACCCACTCACGCAATTCCCCCCCACCACCCAAGAACAGGGGAGAGAATTAAGAGGGTAAAGGGAAAAAAAGGACTTGTGGGTTGAGATAAGAACAATTTAATGACTAAACTACAATAATATTGAAAATAATACTATATACAAATATACAAATGAGTGATACACAGTGATACCACCTCCACCCCCGCCAGTGACCAAGGCTCAGCCTGTTCCTGGCTAATGATCCAGGAGCAGGGAGGGTCCTGAAACCGCACTCACGGAATGGAGATAACAGTCTGAATGTCCCAGACCGAGGGCTGAGCAGGGTGGGGGGGAGAAGGTCTTGGGAGAGCGACCACCTGGAGCAAGATGACCCGGAGCAAAAGAGATCCGGAACCAAAAAAAGAAGGGCCAAACATCTGGAGGGTCCTCACTTATACACTGGGCATGACGTATGTGTTATGGAATAGATTATTGGCCACTTTGGGTCTCAAGCCTGAACCTAAGATCAAATCCTGGGCTACTAACTGGGACTGTGCTCCCTCCCAGCTTCTCCAGTCTGCAGACCTTGGCAGCTGCGTAAACATCACTTTTTATCAGCTTTCTTCTGAGCACAAATCCGAAACACAGCCTCTTGCTAGCTGTTTTGAAGAAAGTTAACTATGTCTCAGCTTAACCCAGGACAAATGTACACATCTATGACTGTATGCATTCATGGATAAAGGCTTATGTAACGGGGAAGATCATGTGCTATAAACCCAAACTCAAAATGAGTTGTTACAACCTGGTGGAGTCTGTGCGGCGGCCCCAGGTAGGACAGCCCTGACTAGCTTTTTTTTTTTCTTCCTTTTAATTTACCTCTGTATTGCATTCTAGCAGGTAGAAGAGCAAAAAGGTGATTTCACCTTTCATCTTGCTGCCTTGAGCTTCTGCTAGAGGTGGAAGTCCATTCTGCCCTTTGTTCAGAGGTTATGGTGGTTTAACTGTTGTACCTCCTGCCATAGCTGCAGTTAGCTTGAAGATGAAGCAGGCAGAGTACAGTTAATATTTATGAAAATCTGGGCTAGGGAGAGAGTTTTTTCCTAGAAATAGTTAAGGATGTGTTACATTGTAGAGCTTTAGTGTAAGTAAAATCAGTGGATAGCAGCTTTATTCCAGAGTATTCCCAGGTCTCTGGTTTAGTCATAGATGCCACAATGCATAAATACAGGAGCAACAGAGTTTTCTCCTCTCATCCCTACACCCATTAGTGAAGTGAAGGCAAAGTACACCACTTGATGTGTGTGCTTGTTGTCTTTTAAGATGGGATAATATTAACCAGGTGTGGTGGGTTAACCTTAACTTGATGTATTTGTTGAGACAAACTGAACATTGATCACTAAAAATGAGCTAGAAAGTAGTACAAACCACTTGTGTTTTTAGTACCACTCTAAGATTGCTTCCCATGTTGAAATTGATTGGAAAAAGGAGTCTGATGTCTTCTGGGTATCAGGGGGCACAGTTAAAAAGTACATATCGTCAAATCATAGAATGGCCTGGGTTGAAAAGGACCTTAAAGATCATCTAGTTTCAACCCCCCTGCTGTGGGCAGGGTTGCCAGCCGTTAGAGCAGGCTGCCCAGGGCCCCATCTAGCAAATGTCATGTGTATCATCTAGCACATATCATATGTGACTTCCTCTGAGAGAGCACCTGGGTCACTGTGGTGTTACAGCTGGAGCTAGAGCTTTGCTTGGCAATGACAGTGGCTGTCAGGAGTTGGTGTTTCACCCTGAAGAAAGGTAGAAAGCTCACCAAGTCATTAAGGTGTATTTTCTGCTCCAGGAATGTTGGGTTTGAATTGTTACTCAAGATCAGGGGGTTTAGATGTGTAGATTATTTTTCTGTCTTGTTTTTGCCCACAGCTACTCATTTGATCTTGCCCAACTTTTTTTTTGAGTACAGCAGTGGCTGTAGTAGGAGGGGAACTTTAAACGCTGTCTTATTAGAATTTTTTTTTTTTCTTTCACTAAGCAGTTTCCTTGATGGGCTTTATTTCTGTTGGCAATTATTAAAATCCATGTTTTGTCTTTCCTTTATCTCACCAGCAACATGTGTCAGGGGAATGCTTCCTTTTTCTCTGTTGTCCATGGTAACACACCCTAGTGCTGCCTCATCTCTCCTCTAATCTCTAATGCTGATTTTCATCTTTTGCACTTTCTTGCTCGGTTTACATACTGTGAATGTAGAGATTTCCTGGGAGATGGGAAGGGCCATAGTCACATTCTTAAGAAGATATTTTCTCTCACTTTGAGCACATTGTTTCTAATACCCATACTGCTTGTTTGTTTGTTTTCTGTTTTTCAAGTATGTGTAACTAACTTATTTGCTCTGTGCCATGGAAGTGGGGTGACTTGGACAAGGAGTTGGACTTGGAGAGAAATTTGAGCTTGTCCTGGGTTCAGCTGAGACAGAGATAATTTTCTTCATGGTAGCTAGTGTGAGGCTATGTTTTGGATTTCTGCTGAGAAGGTGGCTGATAACATACTGATGTTTACAGTTGCTGCCAGGACAGTCAAGGTCAGGTTTTCAGCTTCTCTGCTGTGCCAGTGTCTGTGGGTACAGGAGAAGCTGGGAGGGAGCACAGCCCCAATTACTAGCCCAGGATTTGATCTTAGATTTAGGATTGAGATGTGAAGGGGCCAATAGTCTATTCCATATCACACACATCATGCCCAGTGTATAGGTGAGGGCTCTCTGGAAGCTCATCCCTTTTTGCTCTGGATCCCCTTTTGCTCCGGGTCAGCTCTCTTGCTCTGGGTCATCTTGTGCCGGGTGGTCACTCTCCCAGGGCCATCTCCCTCCCTCGGTCAGCCCTCAGTCTGAAACGCTCAGGCCCTTCTCTGTGTTCTGGGAGTGCAGTTTTGGGACTCTCCCTACTTTGGGATTGCTATCTGGGAGTGGGCTGAGCCTTGGTCATTGGACGGTGAGTAATATCATTGTGTGTCACTCATTTGTATATTTGTATATATTGCTATTATTATCATCGTTACTATTTCAAATATTATTGTAGTTTAGTTATTACCTTTTTCTTAACCCATGAATCTTTTTTCCCTTTATGCCTTTAATTCTCTCCCCCATCCCTGGAAGCAGAGAGGGTGAGAGAGCGGCTGTGTGGGGTTGACTCCCAGTCAAGGGTAAACCCATCACAGAGCTATCTGCTCTTATCCTATCTCTCACTCCTAGGGAAGCACACTCAGACTGTATCAGCTAGGTCTGTACTTTCTGGGTAAGGGGTGCCACAACCACATCATTTCAAATGGAGCATAGGGGAAGGGGCAGGATAAATGAATCTTTGTCAGAGTAAAAAAGTTACGGACAGATAAAGGCAATAATAAATTCTCCCACTTCTGAAATGGCAAATAAGCAGGATATTTGGGAGTTACAAAAAATAACATTCATCTGTCCCTTTAAAACAGAAAAATAATTGGCAGTTAACTCCCCTACATATTGCCTACAGGAACAAATAGTGACAAAGCTAAAGAGCTGTCTTGACAGGAACACTCCCAGTGGGAAAGAACTTGTGTGCCATATGTCCCCCTACCATCTGTGCACTCTCTCTTCTGGGTCGTGACATCTGGTTCAGCTTGATATCTGGCTCCGATTCCTGTGTTTTTAGAGTAAACAGGACGTGATTCTTCTCAGTGATTGAACAGAACACATGCCAACTTCTGCAAGAAAAGCCAAGTTTTTCATAAAAACATGTCTCCTCAGCCTAGATATGAATGGCTTGATACACGTATGTATTTAAATGAGACAAGGACATGCCAGCAGCACCTGCTGTCGCTTTTTAAAAACTGCTAACTTTGGTGTGTTTGGCATTTTTAGAGGGGTGGGACATATAGTTAGTTGGGTACCTAATTTAGGAGATGAACTAGCTTATTTTTGAGGAAAAGGTCACTTCCAAGCGGGTAAACAACCGAGGATGGGAAAAGATCAGGGGTGCCAGGGTGAGGGCTGCTGAGGGGAGTAATAACATCTGCCATGGGAAGTGGTTGCAGGGATCCCGAAAGCCCTCAGCCGTGAGCGACACCGGCGTTGCGCTGTGCAATACCTCCACCTAGTGATGGGTGGGAGCCGGGCGGGACTGAAGCTCTCCCCTTTTAAGAAAAGCCACTCTGTTTACATAAGATCATAACGAAGTTCTGTTGCTAATAGTGCCAAGCCACAATACATAACCCTCCCCGCCCCAAACCAACAACAACGACAGCAGAAAAACAACCATCAAGAGAGAGTAAAAAGCAAGTAAGATATTCTGATGACTGCTGTTCTGAATCATGCTGTAACTATTATTTTTAGTGCTTTCCCTTTGTAGCAACTAGGTGGGAGTTTAGTGGAAAATGAGATTTTTGGCCTTTGAGTATGTACATCTGTTAATTCAGTGCCTCAGAATTAACTGGGAAATGGGGAGGTGTTGTCCTCTGTAGAGCTGTGTTTCTTTATCAGCCTCTAGCATATGTCAGTTAGATCTGACTGCTTTATGTTGAGCCACTCTTCCCATTGATTATTCCAAGAAAAAGACTATGAATGGAGACCACTTCTTCTGGGATCTGCGTTCCAGCAGATCAGTCACATGTGATGGCTGGAGGACCATTACGAACCATGTGCTCCCCGGTCAATTGAGAGTCCCACAGCTCATTTGACATAGTGAACTATAGAGAATTTGTGACTAATTTAACTATCTAGCCCACTGAGCTGGAAAAAAATGGATGCAATGGTCACATGGTGACAAAATCTCAGAGTCTGGGATGATGATGTGTTTGTAGGACCCTGGTCTGCAGATGGACAGTGGGCAAGATTCAGTGGTGCTGGAGTCCTTGAAGAAGAATTGCCTCAGGGCTGCCACCAGAGAGGAGACCTTGGGTGCATCATGAAGACAATACAAAACTAAATGTCCCATCACAGTGTTCCTGGGAGCAGGAAGCACTGGCCTGTTCTCCCTGGCTCTGAAGATTTGGGACTCTAATTTCGCAGGCAGTGTCTCTGCCACCTAAAATGATCGGTCGCCAATCCTTGCCTTGGAGGATGTGCTCAGGTTTCAAGGGACCCAGCAAACCCTCTTTTCACTGCTGATATATAGCCTTTCTTTCACTTCCTTGCTTGCCTTTTTTTTTTTTTTTTTTTTTTTTTTTCACCTCCCCACAGCCATATGATTTGTAGGTTGAAGAGAGTTTGCACCATGGAAGTGATTGGGTGATTTCAAAGCTTATCTAGAACCTTTGCCAAAATCTCTGTGGAGTAAATTTTTTTTACTTGGATTAATGCCTGTCTTCCTAATGATAATAATACTAATAGAATTAAAAGTGCAGCCAAATCAAAAGATCCTGCTATGGCTCAGGCAAAACACAGATCCTGAGTTCCAGAACTAATGGTGAAGATGAGGCTTTGCAGAAAGTTATTAAAGCAATTAGCACAGGATAGCTGAGGCAGAGTGGTTCATAATGCTATCATCAATTCAAGGACCTCTCAGCAGTAGTTGGATTTTGTAGCTAACAATCAGATGGGAATACTTAAAAGTGTCATATTGTATATGTATTAGGATACAGGAAGGAAATGTAATGACTGAAGAGCCTAAGAGCAGCTCCAAGCATGCTTTGTATGTCCCTCAAACATACAGTGCTGCCAAAGCTGAAAGTTTCTGCTCCAGCTCTAGGGAGGCTATGAGCAGTCACTGGTATCCTGGGGAGGCTGGGAGTTATGGGAGAGAGGCCTCAGTAGGTTTGGTAGGGCTTCAGGAACCTGGGAATCAGGTGATGCACTTGTTTCTCTTCTTCAATCTCTCGCTCTCTTCCGTGACACCCACCAAAAGAGGCTGCCTCTTGCTCACCTCGTAGTCAGTGGCACACAGCTGCTTCTCACCAAAAACAACCACCTTACCCATACAGCTCCACTTGAGAGTAACAACACGTCCTGGCTGGAATTGTGCTAGAGCCCTTCAGAAGGGAGTCACTACATACATTTCTCTCAAGGATGTGAATAATAAAGAGTAGTGTCTATCTCCATTTACAGAATAGGGTCCTGGTGGATAGCATGAGATGGGCTTTCACATGAAATAAAAAAAGAATTTCACATTGAGGGGTGAATCAAAGTGCATATTTTGCAAAAGAAAACATGCTGTTTTTAAAAATAACTATGACTTTTTCTTTGGCAGCTAAATACCATCTCAACTGAGTAAGAGGCTAATTGGAAAAAAAAAATCCTTGTAAAGCTTTAAAAGTGCTTAGCCAATTTGACCTAGACCTGGCAGTAATTGGGTCTGTGTGGCCTGGCGTGGCCTGGCCTGGCCTGGGGGAGAAAAAGGGAGGAGGTGAAGAGGAATATAGCCAGCAGCACCCTACATAGTTATTGATTAAGATCACATGTAGCGTTTTGAGCTACTTGTGGGGCATGTGAAGCAGCAAAGTGCTGTTTTATCTTTGTATGTACCTCTCTAACCACAAATGTAATTACTATGCACATATTTCACTGCTCTTGGCTTTTCTCTTTGAAGATAACTCTGATCAGCCTGATGATCTTCTTTTGATTTCCTGAGCGAGGTCACCTCCTGGATCACCATGTTCCTCTCACAAGACCCAGTGCTGTGGAACTTCCTTGCCTTAGATGCAGAGCAGAGTTCTTCTTCCCCTAAAAGGTCCTAGTTTCTTGTTAGCAAAATATTTTCAAGCACTGAGTACAGAGGACTTTTGAGGGGGAGGGGAGCAGAGACTTCAGAGACTGTGTAGGGATTCAGCTGGGGAAGCAATAATTTTTTACTTAAACTGAAAACCTGCACCTGCATTTCACCATGGAGGAGAGAATGTACCTACCTGCAGGTGATTCTAACTGCCTTAGGGAGGAAGCACAAGGCTTTTGACATGCGATGAAGTCTGCTTACAGATGCTGCAAACCTGTGTGTTCATCTAGCCAGGAACTTGTAAGGGCTGGAGGAAGATGCATTGGCTGCAATAGCTCCAGCTGACCAATTCCTTGGGCCAAGAGCTGTTTCACAGCCAAAGGACCCACTTTACTTATGAGGGCTGCTGGGAAAAAGGAGGAACAACAAATGGTAGAAAAAAGCGCAAGAAATGCTCTGCAGTCAGGCCAGCAGCCGGCCAAGCCATGTGTTTTGTCTTCAACAGCAGGAAAAGCAGCTGCTGAAAGTTTGTCTGATATCTCAACAGAAGCACAGGCAGCTACCCCAAGCGGGGTCAGACAGGTAGGTTGCTGCTACCTTCTCCCCTTCTCTGCTCAGCCTTGGTGTGTTTCAGCTTTAGGTGACATTTCTGAGCACTCAGGTGGGCATCCAAGCTGAAGCCGCCCTTACTGTGGTGCTGCATGTGCACGGCCAACCTCCTGAGGGTGCTGGCTCCAGCTGCACCTCTCATTGCTGTCAGCTCAAGCTAGCTTGGCTCCCACGCTGTAGCTGTGTCACTTCTGTGCTGTCACTGTCCAGTAGGTGGCTCATGCAGCATCTCAGGTCTGATTCTGGGCCTGTTGTCCTTAGTGCTTCCTCATGCATTCCCTCAAGGCCAAGGAATGGAGCCAACGGAGCCCTTCCTGTACACCAGAGATCCCATACGAAGTCTCTCTCCTCTTGCTTGATCTGGCCTCACCAAGCTGCAGCACTGTCTGTACAGACACCTTGTGCTGGCAGGCTAATGCCTTTTGTCCCCACTAGATGTTAGCTGGGACTGCCTGGTGTGCTTTATTCTTGCAGCTTTCAGGACACAGTGGTGCTTGAACAAAAGCAAGTGACATTGTCATCTAAGGGCTCCTCAAGACCTCAGGGAGTTCAGGGCTCTCAGTGTGCTTCAGTCTCCCCTCTGCCTGTTTGCCTGCAAATGTCATCAGGGAGCTGTGCCCTTCTGCAGCTGCTGGACCGTAGCTCGTTCAGACTACATGGATTTTATCTCCAGCACTGAAGATGTGAAATCTGAGCTCCACTGAATAACAGGATAACATTCTGGTGTCTGAACCCCAAAGTTTCTTTAGTATTTTGCTTCCTTTTCCCCTCTGTAGCAAGAAACAAAAACCCATGTGAAACCTGATGGGTTTTGTGTAGTTTGTTTGGACTGTGTTGCTCCAGTTTTTCATGGCATTTTGCCACTGCTTGTAGCAATAGTTGTCAAGTGAAGTTGTGTATTTACAGTGAGATGTTTTTTTATTTTTGCTTACTCAGCAAATATTTAGACTCTGGAAGGCCGCTGACTTTCTCTCTTGAGAGTGAAAAAGAGGGTTTTATGCTTCCTGCAAAGTCTGTTGCTATTGGTGGGAAAGAAAGTTCCTGGGGTGAAGCATCAAAACCCAAACACTGTTCTTTAAGCCTTGAAAGCCACAGAGAGTGGAGCTTATTTCCATTCAGATATAATAATGCTGAGTTGGTCTGTTGTTATTGTGTAACACAATTAACCACATCCTCTCCCAGATAAACAATAGAGCTGTCCTTCCTTACGAAGGTGACTTCGGACCTTGAGAGGTATTAAAATAGTTAACATTTCTCTTGAAGAAAACAGCGATCTTTCTTTGTTCTTGGTTAGCAAACACTCATGTAACATGAAGTTACCCAAGAAATGTCTGCAGGCATCATGCTGGTGCAGCCATCCAGTGCAGCTGGATCTCAGGAGGGTCATGATACTTTTTTGGCTATTCTTCTGGCATGGTCTGACAGGTGATTATTCCTTGTCTTCACTAGTTTGGACTGTCCTTCTCCCTCTGTCTGCCCATATCCTCTCCAAGGTTGCCTTTTTTGTTGTGTCAGCACAGTTACCTTTCCATGAAACCTGCCCAAGAAGCAAACCAGACGAAAAATAACTGCTTTTGTTGTTCCTTTTGGCCAGCTATTTCTTAGGCAGCAGATCTGTTTTCTAAACTGCATGCCATCTAGGAACACATTTTTTTTTTTTTTTCTGGCACAGGAGACGCAGGGAAGGCAAGAATGGATGATGAGGACGGCAAGAGAAGCACTGCTCCTAAAGCACAGACTTGGTAAGGTTAGGCAGCTGTTTGATGGTCTGTGTTCTTGAGGCTATACCGTTCCCAGCACTCAAGTGTGGTCCTTTGGAGCCCACTGTGGAGATTGCAGTACCATGCCAGAAACACATTGAGATAATGTCTCTCTGCTCTGGCCGTATGTTTGGGTTTTAAGGATTTTTTTTTCTTTGCGTTGCATCTGATGGACTTGCAGTTTTCCTGGTCAAGGGTTGAGTGAAAAAAGTCATATCCCACAATAAGCAGCATGATCTGAGCTAGCAGCTTCTGATGAAGGGTGTTTTCTGTAACCAACACAACTTTTCTCATGTTTTTACCCATTCCTTTACCAAGCTTCAGTACAATCTCAGTGCTGGCCATCTAGCACATTAAAGAGAAAAAGATGATGGATCTTCAGGAAAGAGGTAGCAGCCCTGTGGAACTCCTTGCCAGAGGACACTGCAGAAGTAGAAAGTCCACATGAGTTTCATGGGGAGACCTGACCTGGAAGAGAGATCCAATAGGAGGTGAATAAACAGACAAAACATAACAGACTCAGGAAATTCCTGGTGCTGAGAGCAGTTGGAAACTAGTAGAGTACTGAGGTGGAGTTATAGTGTATGTTGGATATGATCTTATTCTTTATTTTTCTTAATAGTCCTTGCGACAGAAGAAGTACTGACCTAGATGATTTGAACCAGCACAGCTGTTGTCTTGTTTCTATGACTTGAACTATAAAAGCAATACAAGGATGGAGCTATTCCATCACCACTGCTGTTGACAAGCATTCTTTCACATTTTTTTTTTTTCCATGTAATTTATTCATTTTTTAATTCCATAAATGGCAAGGCTTGGAAGGAATAATCCTGGCTGAATTGTAGACTCTTTGAAATTCATCAATGTCCACTTCTTTTATCTATCACTGCCTGTTCCTTCATGTCAACAAAGTTTGCCATCATTGCCTGTTACATTGCCTCAACAGTCTCCACAGTAGCTTTTTATCCTTCTGAGAATTTGTCATTTTGCCATGATTGCAGTAACCCCAACTAGTTGTTTGTTGGTTCAAGATCTGGTATTTCCACTGTTTGTTGCAGTAAATTTATTCTTTGTCTTTTAAAGCTTTAGTGGACCATCTGAAGGGACCCTGTTATTAAAAACCACCTGGAAACATTTTGCTAGAGCAGGTTCTACTTCTTTTGTCATCTCAGTTCTGTTGTCTTAATCTTTGGAACAGCAGATGATACTTCTATTGCTTCCTATTGCATATTAAATTTTGACTGAAACTTCTGGGTGTGTCTTCTTTCTCATTCATTTACCCAGAATTTCAGTCATAAGAAGCTAGCTCCTTCTTTCTAGATATTGTTTGACTCAAATGACCAAAACAGAAAAAAATAGGAGGTAGTAATAATTGCCTACATATGAGCATATTGACCTACAGTGAGTTCAGTTGACTTTATGTCTAAAGAATGAAAAGGAAAGTGTACCTGGAACCTCACAGACTTTTCTGTTGGCATGGTGCAGGGAGATGCATGGACTAGACATCAGTGAAGTTATAATCATGTATTTGGAACTGAACTTCTCCTAGAGTCAATATGAGTCCCTGAATAGTCATGACAAATACTACTTACAGCTTCCTTAAATTCCCCCTTTTTGGCTATGATGGTAGGTGGAATTGTCCATAACAATGGTGTGGAGACATTATTTAATGGTAGGATTTCCATTCTAGGTTTTCTGTTCTCCAGCTTAAAAGAGCAACAACAACATCAAGAAGAAAAAAAAAAAAGAAAGAAAGAAAAAAAAGAAAATGAAAATATAATCAGAATTACTCATTTCCACTTTAGCTGGAACACAGGAAAAGCTTACTGGCAAATGGAATTTCCAGTAAGGAGTTAGAGGTGAAGTGATGTAAAAAATGTTAACGTGGGAAGATGATTGATTGATTGACTGAACGGAAACATAACTGAAAGGTATGCCCACTGAAGTGTACAGTCTCAGGGGTTTTTTTATATATAATCTCATGCCTTTTCATGCTGGCTAGAAGAGGTTACAGTAGCATTTGTTATAATTCTTATTTGTGTATTTGAAAGTCGCTTCTTCTGAAATCTGCAGGCCAGAGATGTGTCCCTGCTTTCCTCATGCTGTTTTTTGAAAATGTAGTTGAGGTGTGTACTGTTATGCTGGGTTGATATGCTAATCTTCTGTTGTAATGAATATGTTGGAAAACACGCCACAATCTTGCTCATTTTCTATTTCTTTTGCTACGTATATGTAGTTTCTGTCTAAAGTATTTACAGAGAATTAATTTTTCTTTGATTTAGATTTTCTCATCAGACAAATTCCTGTAGTGTTATTCAGTATTTTCTGAAACTTCATAATAAACCACTTCAGAGAGACCACACAAACTGAACAGAATATTTTTAATAAGAATAATAGCTCAAGGACTTTAGTACCTCCTAGCAGTTTTTCAAATAATATATAATGTAGCAATTGCTTTACAGATATGTTTACTTCATTGGCTTGTCAGACAGAGTTGCTGTTCTGCTTATGACTACTTGTGAACTGTGTTTTTCACAGTTGATGATATCATAGAAAAGAGTGCTTTTGCTAGTGATGTGGAGGGAGATTAAACTTATTTTCTGGTTTTATTTCATATAATAGACTGCCATTTCTGCTGAGCTCTTAAAAT
Source organism: Syrrhaptes paradoxus (assembly GCA_013400615.1). Classification (NCBI taxonomy): domain Eukaryota; kingdom Metazoa; phylum Chordata; class Aves; order Pterocliformes; family Pteroclidae; genus Syrrhaptes; species Syrrhaptes paradoxus. Next base: position 13,954 of record VZTO01016551.1, on the reverse strand, counting down.
TTAAACTTTGTGGCTACCCAAAGGTCAGATCTGACACCTAAGGTTTTGCTGGGGCAGAAAGCCAAACTGACAGAAACTTTATGCTGACTTTACAGTATTGATAAACTTTGTGATAGCAGCAGGAGGAAAGTCTGTGGAAAGAGTTCTCTACACAAGAACTCTCATTCAGAAAACTTCTGGTTGTCTGAGAAAATTAGGATAAATTAATATGCATGAACACAGTATTGCTTCTGTGATATCCTGCAGAGCTAAAAATGTCAGTGCCTAGGGGCAATGTCTTTGCTCAAATGTAGACATCCTCCCCCCCCCCCAAAGGGAAAGAGATGGTCTAATCTGGTTAGACCAGAAGGCAGAAGGTGAGGACCTCTAAGACCTTCAGAAACTGTTGACGATAAGAGAGAACTAATAGGAAATCCTTCTTTCCACCCCCAGTCGTGATGTAGGCTGGTTATCTGTCTTCTGAGAACAGATGCTAACGGAGCAGAAACAGCTCTGATGATACAAAAAACCTGAATGCATTGTGTGCCCCCACTCTGTTCTTCATTCTCATACTAGCCTTGTGGTTCTAGCAGTCATCAGGAAACTGGCGATGTTTCTTGCCCTGAAGGAGAATGTGCTCCCTCAACTCCTCCTAGGACACTTTCTGCTTCTTCTGAGGTACCTGGGCCAATTTGTACCTGGTAGTGCAGTTTTGCTTGTTGAAATAAATTTAGAGGGAGTCCAACCGACTTAAGACAAGTTAAAGCCTCACAATACAAATTTCTTATTAATGTCTAGGCCCCAGGTGGCTAGAGTCAAATTCACTCTTAGCTGTTCTCTGTCTTCCCCATGATTTGTAAACCNAAAGTCTGTGGAAAGAGTTCTCTACACAAGAACTCTCATTCAGAAAACTTCTGGTTGTCTGAGAAAATTAGGATAAATTAATATGCATGAACACAGTATTGCTTCTGTGATATCCTGCAGAGCTAAAAATGTCAGTGCCTAGGGGCAATGTCTTTGCTCAAATGTAGACATCCTCCCCCCCCCCCAAAGGGAAAGAGATGGTCTAATCTGGTTAGACCAGAAGGCAGAAGGTGAGGACCTCTAAGACCTTCAGAAACTGTTGACGATAAGAGAGAACTAATAGGAAATCCTTCTTTCCACCCCCAGTCGTGATGTAGGCTGGTTATCTGTCTTCTGAGAACAGATGCTAACGGAGCAGAAACAGCTCTGATGATACAAAAAACCTGAATGCATTGTGTGCCCCCACTCTGTTCTTCATTCTCATACTAGCCTTGTGGTTCTAGCAGTCATCAGGAAACTGGCGATGTTTCTTGCCCTGAAGGAGAATGTGCTCCCTCAACTCCTCCTAGGACACTTTCTGCTTCTTCTGAGGTACCTGGGCCAATTTGTACCTGGTAGTGCAGTTTTGCTTGTTGAAATAAATTTAGAGGGAGTCCAACCGACTTAAGACAAGTTAAAGCCTCACAATACAAATTTCTTATTAATGTCTAGGCCCCAGGTGGCTAGAGTCAAATTCACTCTTAGCTGTTCTCTGTCTTCCCCATGATTTGTAAACCCCAACACATTGCATCCCGGTTTCATTGGGCAGGGTGGAGGGTTCTTCGCATATTGTAGAAGCCTCTAGAGACCTTAGAAGTTGGGTCTTCTGGTTTATGGATAAGTTTTTTGACTGAAAGCCTTGTCTGGGATTCTGAATTGTTCTCAGTCTGAGTTGTAAATGATTGGAGAGAAATCCTTGTTTTTCCAGAGGATGGAGTTCTGAGTATGTAGAGTGCCTATCTTAAGTATAGAAGAGACCTTGAATGAGTTCAGGCAGTTCTGGACATCAGATGTATGGGATTTTTGCCTGAGATGTGGGTGAGTCCTGTTTTCTAAATCCCAGTTCGGGCAATATTTAGCTAGAAATACATGACAGCTGGAGCCTGAATGTTAGACAATCTGTGGCCATGTCTATGTTGTCTGGGCTTGAATGGCCTTTGGGAACAGCAAACTGATTCTATCCTTTATAATGCACCAAAATAACCCTTTTCCTGGGTAGTGGAAATGAATACCAGGAAAGAAGTCTCTTGCTGGTCTGCAACTTCTTTAAAGTAAGAAAATAGCAAACCTTATTATGATCTGGATGTGCAGTGTCTGATGATTGATAACAACCATCTTTGTGTCACTCACCTGTCCCATCACATCCACAGCAGTGTGGGCATGTCTGCACTGAGGCTGCTGAGGCTATATGAAGTTGACCAGGGACTGTCCTCAGCTCAGTGGCCTAGCGTATGATTAGTGTGTGACACAGTGTGCGCCTCTGTAATGTTGCCTGAGGATGTCAGACAATTTAAGAAACAAGAGCCTCAAGATCATTACTGAGCTAGTTGGTAATCTAGACACAGGCTGTAGCACTCACTCACGTGCAATTATCTGAAAGAAGCAGGCAGGGTGGCTGGCACTTTCTTGGGAGTCCAGTACATGGTGCTCACTGACTCTGTGGAATCAAGAGTACGTGAGGGCTTACGTGCCGTGATTTGTCCGTCTTTGCAGGACAGATGTTCACTGAACTCATATGTATTTTTGATTTTTTGAATAATTTTTGTTACTTACTTCTACTACTGCATTAGGGATGTTTATGTACCCTGAGAGATACCAACATGTCCACATTAGGTAATAAAACTAAGCATCCTTGAGTTTTCCTTCTTTTAGGCCCACTTTTAGGCCACTATAGTTTCCCCAGCAATGGAGTGGCCCAGAAGTGCTGAAAGCAGCAGTTTTTGTATGCATATTTTTTCCCTGATTCCCCACTTCAGGGCAAATGGAGCCTGCAGTTAACGTGGTGGCCCTGTCAACCTGTGTAATGTGTCTACAGTCTAGACCTTACCTCTATGGAACAATTTTCATTTCTTATTTCAATGGCAACTTGAACACGAGATCGGTTTCACTTCCTGTTGCACTCACATAGCACTGAGTGACCAGTTAAAAAAAAATAAATAAAAGGTGGGATGATGGTCAGTGAGTCATCTTCTATAATGCAAGAGCATGGCTTCAGCACTGTAGCAGATGTGCTGCTGAGCGGGATGCCCATGGGCCCTAGCACAGGTGAGTGAACTAGGTGAGGTTTCAACAGAGACCAGTGCTGTGGTACTTATGTGACTAGTAAGAAACACCAGAGACTGTGCCAGAAAGTCTGTTTCCCAAAAGGGCTTTGTCATTGAAACTGGGCTTTGGAACAGGAAACCATGTCTTGGCATAAAATAGTAGGCTTCTTTGCTTAGAAATGCAAAAACTTGCCACCTTATATTTATTCTCAGTGCTCAAAATCCATCAGTTTCATTGTCTCCTCTGTGGAGAAGTATTTCCCCATATATCTGCATTATCTATATTTCTGAGCCACAAAGAATGGAAATTAGTTATTGTGAGCTGCTTTTTTTTCCAGGTGATTTTTCTGCTCCAAAGCATGAACAAAGGGGAGGAAAGGAATGACCCTTTTCACAAAGCACAACTTGAGACCTTATGGGAACAGATCTCCAGACTCTGCAGAAATTCCTGGTTTCAGGGAAGGAAAAGTGCTCATTTAGTTCTTAGCAGAGTTATTAATCACAGTATTTGTCAGAGGAAATCAAATAACTGATAAAAAAAATTAAAAATTAAGAGTTACCTACAGTTTTGTGTTTCTTCTGTCTCCCTATTAATGTAAGAAAATAAGAAGTATCATACCAGCTCACACAACCTCCCCCACCCCCTTCCCCAGGTCTTTATCCTGTTGCTAACTGAAAACACAAACCATCAAAAACAAAAGAGAGGATGATGAACCCTTCCAGTGTCGATCACATGGGATATAGGTTTTCCAACAGCAGCTGAAATGGCAATCAATGTTTCCTTCTTAAATTCACTTTTTTAACCCAAATGTGCATCTACTTTTGACAACTTCATGTGGTAATCAGTTTCTGCTTTTATTTATGTGAAAGAGTACTGTTCTCTACTTTAACCAGGTGCCTGATCATTCCTTTTATCACTGAAAAATTGTTCCTGTGTAATTTTTCCTAGTGCTGAAAATCCTCCCTTTTCTCAGCTGCAGAGTGCCAGTCAAGATGGTTTTATCCTTGTAACAAAGCCCTCTGGACCTCTGATATCCTTACTGCTCTTTTTAGCAACTTTTTTCATGCTATTATATCCTTTTTGTTACTGGCGACCAGAACTACATCCAGTGCTCAAGATAAAAATATGTTGCATCAGTATTATAACATTTCCTGTTTTGTTCTCTGTTCTTTTGCTACTAAGTCCTCACAATCTGTTTGCCCTGTTGGCAGCTGCTTAACATTAGGCCCTTTTCAGAGAAAATCCCAAATGACCTCAAGATGTCCTTGTAGGTATTGAAAGCTGATTGCTTTTTATGTGTTGGTAAGATTATTTAGATTCATAGAATTTCTCTGAGAATAGTGCTTTGTGTAGATCAATGGCTAACAATAACAAACCAATTAAAACTAGAGGACACAGGATCTCATGGAATTTCCTATTAAAATCTATCCATTGTCCAAAAGCAATAATTCTGCTCCAGATCTGACAGCGTGGCCTTTGCATTTCAATTAGTTTCACAAGATCTAGGAAACTTCCAACATTTGGGTCCTGTCCTAGAGCCTCAGTCCTGGACTGGTGTATCTGGGAGCCACAGGTAGTTAGTATGGCTGTTGGGCTTCGGCATCTGAGTCTGTGATGTGGTGAGAGGAGGACAGAGAGACATACCTGCTACAACGCAGAACATGCACTACATAGGGGAGGTCTAGAATAAAGTTGTTCCTGCAGGCTGTTAGCTGTAACGCTGTAAAGCATAAGTCTAGGAACAGTTTGGCCTGTGGTCACGGACTCTGGACTCTGAGAGCAAACAGGCAGAAGTGGTTGAAACCTGCAGCTCTTGAAGGTGATGGAGGACTAAGGACTGAGGTCTTTAAAAGCCGCTAGGAGACTGTGCAAGCTTTGCTGCTGGCGATAGAAATGAGGTGGAACAGAAATATTTCTTATCAAACACTTTTGAACAAAAAACCAGACATGACCTCAATTTCTGGCTGAATCCATGCTGAGGACCCATATTTCTAGTGTAGGCATTGCCTAGCTGTGGGTTAACCTCCTCACAGGGACTTGGGGAGCTTGTGCTCCACTGCCTGAGAGCTGCCTCCCAGAAGTCATCCATGGACCCAAGATCCAAAGAATAAATGATTTAAAAAAATGTTTGTCTAATGTGAAGTAACTCCACCATTCAGCAATGAATTTTTGTGAAGTGGGTTGCCTGTATTATACTGCTGACATCCTACAGGGAAAGCAGTAAGGGCAGGGCTGCTCCTATGTCTTCCCAGAAACTGCCTCTTCTTATTGGTGCCTGGCAGGCCAAATTGTTGTACACAAAGACCTCTCAAATCTGTGAAGTAGCCCTGGTGAAGACATATCTGGGTTTGTAGGATGGGTTTTCANTGGCCACTTTGGGTCTCAGTCCCAAACCTAAGATCAAATCCTGGGCTAGTAACTGGGGCTGTGCTCCCTCGCAGCTTCTCCTGTTTGCAGACAGCCAGAGAAGCTGAAAGACCTTGGCAGCTGTGTAAACATCACTTTTTATCAGCTTTCTTCTGAGCACAAATCCGAAACACAGCCTCTTGCTAGCTGTTATGAAGAAAGTTAGCTCTGTCTCAGCTTAACCCAGGACAGTTTGCAACAAGCCGTAGTTATGTAAAGGTTTTTTCTATGTAGAATCCTACAGAAATAAGAAGTCTGACCCAAGGTAGAAGAGAAAGGTGAGCAATTGATACACCAAGACTGCGTTATGCAGGGGGAATAGGTATGTTGACCATGGATGAGAACAAATAGCTCATATTAGATTGATGGGAAAATAAACTTGGTTCCTGCAACAGCTCATCGCCCAAGAAGACTTGCAAGAATTCATGTGGAGAGCTGCAAGAAGGTTTTCCATAAATGGAGGAGTTTTGATTACTGAGGGGAGAGAAAAAAAGGTTGTGTTGAGTTATATCTTCATGGTGAAGGAAACATCTGAAAACCTCAGGTAATAAGTGCTGAAAGGAACTCTGCATGCCATTTGGTATTCCTGCAGCTTACAGAGATACACCACTGTCTATATTCCCAAAATTTCTTGCAGCTGGCCAAACTGGGTACATACAATTCTACAATAAACAGCCCAACTACTGATGTACTATGTCCTAGTTTCCATGTAACTAGCTGCTTGGAGCCAAGGCCAGAGGAGGTTTTTGTGCTCATAGCCCTCCCTGCTTTGACAGGTGATCTAAGGTCTGGGGATGAGGTGCTCTATGATTTCTGAACTCCAGTAGGGGACTCCTTGGGGTCTGGACTTCAACTATAGAAAAACTAACAAAAATGTTGATTTTTTTATTCTAGAAAAAATAAGTCGGGTGACATTTCCTTTTCATAGGAAAAACTCAGAAGTTCTAGTTTTCATGACAAGCCTTGTTTTTCTTTCCAAAATATTTTAAACTTTCAGGGAATGTAAACTCCAAGTTGCAGCCAGGTCTGAGAGCAAAAACAATGGGATAATTATAACAAAAAACCTGTTCTTCTAAAAACCCACTCCATAACCTGGGGAAGAAAAAAAGACATTTTCTTAAATAGTGATATTGTAAAAAAATATAAACAGCTTTTGCAAAGCTCTGCTCCTGTATGCTGTCAATATGTCACGACCCTGTTTTATCAGTAAAATATTAACTTCCAGGAATTCATATACATTAAGGAACAAACAAGACTCTCTGAGGGGAGGGTTGGCTGTAAAGGGACTTCTGGAATTAGTCTATGCTGTTGCACCAAGCAATGACCTCTTGGATCTAACAGTCTTTGACTTAAAATTTGGAAGATTTCACTTTTAGGCACATCTTGCCTGTGCCCTGAAGTTATTTAGACACAGGAGGGTTGGTTCATTCAGTTCTTCTTTTGTGGATAAACTTTGGATAGGTTTCTTGCTCAAAGATACTTGCCTGCTCAGACTCACACTCATGTCTGTACTGTAAGGCATTCTGGCATTCAAGGACAGGATCACTTGTGGGACAAGCATAACTGTCATAGTTAAGATCTTTTATAAACCACTAGTGACCAAATAACTTCCCAAGTAACATATCAATTTGCAACCCAAAGGTAAATACATGCCAGACACACTAAAAATACAATATAGAGAGATATAATATAATAATTAATATACAATTCTTGTTAGTTTAGATAATTGCTACCTTCAAGATAGCCTCACCTCTGTTTTCCATCCTTGGAACTTTAATACACTAGCCAGCAACTATAGTGGAGCTGGAAACCTGGTAAGAGACTTAATAGTTCTACTTTGTGTGGAATGAAGGAGTAAGATGAGTATGATGAAAATACTGATGGCTTTGTAATACTTAAATTCTTACTAATCCTTCTCTCTCCACATGCATGTCTTCACCTACTGTTGTATGGAACCCTGCCATGCCAGTTGACCTTGGCTGGCCTCCAGGGGCCCACTCAGATGCTCTATCACTCGCCCTTCTCAATAGGACAGGGGAAGGAAAGTCTATGAAAAGCTTATGGGTTGAGATAAGGATAGGTACATCACTTACAAATTACTGTCAAGGGCAAATAAGACTCAGCTTGGTGAAATTAATTTAATTTATTTCCAGTTAATGACAGAGTAGGATAGTGAGAAATAAAACAAAACTAAAACCAGCTTCTCCCTACCCCTCCCTTCTTCCCAGCCTCAATTTCACTCACAACTCTTCTAACTCCTTCCCCCAAGTGGTGCAGGGGGATGAGGAAGGTGGGTTGTGGTCAGTTCATAACGTCGTGTTTCTGCTGTTCCTTCCTCCTCTCACTCTTCCTCTGCTGCAGTGTGAGGTCCCTCCCATGGGAGACAGTCCTTTGCAAACTTGTCCAGTGTGGGCTCTTCCCATGGGCTACGGTTCTTCATGAACTGCTCCAGTGTGGGTCCTTTCCATGGTGTGCAGCCTTCAGGAACAGACTGTTCTGGTGTGGGTCCCCTGCAGGCCACAGGTCCTGTCAGAAAACCTAGTCCTGCATGGGCTCCTCTCCATGGCCTCAGTTCCTGCTGGGATCATGCTCCAGTGAGGGCTCTCCATGGGCTACATCTTCGTTCAGGGCATATCCACCTGCTCTAGTGTGGGGTCCTCCATGGGCTTTAGTGTGGATATCTGCTCCACCATAGTCCTCCATGGGCTGCAGGGGCACAGCCTGCCTCACCATGATCTTCTCCATGGGTTGCAGGGGAATCTCTGCTCTGGGACCTGGAAACCTCCTTCCCCTCCTTCTGCACTGACCTTGGTTTCTGCAGAGTTGTTTCTCCCACATATTCTTGCTCCTCTCTCAGAGTTGCTGTCCAGCATTACCCCTTCTTAAATATGCTATCACCGAGGTGCTACCAATATCACTGATGGGCTCAGCTTTGACCAGTGGTGGGTTTGTCTTGGAATCAGTTGGAACTGTCCCTGTCCAGCATGGGGGCAGCTCCCGATGTCTTCTCAGAGAGGCCACCCTGCACCCCCCACATCTTGCCACATAAACCCAATACACTCTACTTAGGCATGTACTCCCCAACAGTGTCTTCTTGGGATAACTATCTCAAACTTGTCAATGAAAGGAACCAGCAGAGCTATTTTGGGACCAGCCCACTACTCTTTATCACAATGTGGGTGGTAATAGGACTGCACGATTAATGATAAGCACCAGGGGTAATGCTTACCTTGGGGAAAGAGGATTCCATCCCCATCAGAATATTATAATCCTTGAAAAATATTTCTAATTCCCCTGTTGCACAAAGCATGAGGTTCTTATGCTAGCTGCAAGTAAGGTACCACAACACCAAGCAACAAGACGGACATTGCAACCTCAGCAAGGTGGATCTGCACCAGCTGAAAAATGTTAGACCTAGCACAGGTATGGACACACCCAACAGCAGCTTCCCCTGCTGTCTGACCATTTGCTAACTCCACCAGTGCTCCCTAGATTTGCCACAACAAATGCAGAGAATGAAATCTTCCCTGCCAGGATTACTTCTGCCCAGGTGTCCCCTACTGTGTGTAATGACTGCCTGCAAGCAGGGTGCAAAAAATGTGCACAGCAATTATTTCCCAGCTAATAGAGGTAGGTATTATACAGCCAGGACTAATACGCTGCTAGGCTAAGCAGTATATTTTGGAGCAGAGTGAACCCTGATGTTGTGAGTTGCTGTTTTCCTATCTCTGCTTTTTATCTCAGAATTTTATCTCTTTCCGTGTCATCAGTTTTCTTCTTGAGTGCTTGAACTTCTAACTTATGGTCTTAGTAACTTAATTTGATCTGGGTTTTCACTTTTTGTATCTAGCATGGCTTTAACTTGCATACTTTTTCACAGCTGAGGAGTAATTTTGCCAACACAACTGAGTTAAGTTCATATGGCCCTGCTGCACCAAAACCAGCTATTGAATCACAGACAGATGAGTCTCTGGGCCATTTACTCATAGTCCCGGTAAGGACCTGAGGGGCCATCTACAGCATCGGGATACCAATGCCAGATTTTTCTTTAAGGTCTAACAGCCAGTGACAGCTCCACTAGGTTCCTAGTGAACTCTTCTTGGTTTCTGCAACCTTTCCTGTTAAAATAGTTTTCCTGCTGTCTTGGCTAACTATTTGCTGCTTTAGTTTAAGCCCACTAGTTCATGACATCTTTGCTTGGAGAACAGATGATTCTCTTGCTTGTTGTGGTGCTATATATAGAGTCTCTCAAGGGAGCATGATGCATCTAACTCCTCAAATCTCTTGAAATGTTTCTGTAAGCACATTTTTCCATATCCTGATCAAATAAGAATTTTTTTAGAAGCTGAGGCAAAAGTTGTGAAGCTGATTGTAGTTTCTTATGAAAGCTGCAGGATGGCTTTTTGCTTAGCTGGCAACTATGCCCTTTAGCCAGGAACTCAGTTTCCCACCTGCATCATGATTGGGAAGAACATGGGCTTGGGGAATGGACTACAGGATGAAGGGTTCTTCTGAGGTATGGAGCAATACAGTGAGGATCTGTGTTCAACATTTTTGTGGACTTTATGTTAGAAGAACTCATTCCAGGCAATGGAAGTTAGCTAGACCTGAATGTATTTAACACTTCCCCGGAGTAACCTGACATGTTGTGCTGTGAGGATGGTGAATCTACTACTGAATGCAGCTGGTTACTCCAGACTTCTTGCCTGAGTCTCTAGTCAATGGTTGTCAGGAAATGAGGAAGGCTTTGATTCCGATGGACTGCATGAACCTAAGCAGGGAGTGGTTTGTGAACTTTTCAAGGTAAGATCTGAGCTGACCCTGACTAGTTGACCAAAGCATTGTGAGATTTCATTGTTGCAGGGTTTTTTTTTCAGATCTTTTGCATGTTCTGTGTCATATGGATGGTGCAACCCCGAGACCGCTTCAAACGAAATGCTACACCAAGAACTGGGAAAAGCATGGGTGTGACATCAGTACGATTTTTGCATCCTGGAATATAATTGCTGCATCTTTGATGTGGAGCTGCTGTATGCTGACAGCAGAGTCCCAGGAACACTGAAAATGTTAAATGCCACTCTTATCTCTGCCAGAGGAAAGCAAGGGTTTGAATGACCGTAGTATAAAATCTGGTTTTGTTACAGAAAGAATGAACAGTTGATTGTCAAAATGTCTTTTAGGGGTTATTCTGCTAAGATGTACAAAGCTGATTTGTCTCCTGGAATTTGGATGATTTGGTACTGAAATTACCCCTTATGGACTGGCTGCTGCATGAGAAGGGGATAGTTTGGGACCTTTGGTCTGATGGGTCCAGGTTTAGCGCTGATGATGGGAAGGCTGCTCAGCAGTCTTGAGCAGTGCTCCCCAAAACTGTCTTTCTGACATTCAGTGGCCCATAGAGTCTCTTGAATACCTGCTCTTGTGAGTCACTGTTCACTGGGTCACTTCCATGGCTGTGACAGCTTCTCTCTCTCTCTTGCTCTCTCTTGGAGTTGCTTTTGGATTTCCCGTGGAACTGCTCTGCCCCTCCAGCCTTCTTTCCCTCAGAGACTTAATTTAGCTGCTGATGTAGCAGCCTTTTTTTATCAGCTTAGCATCACTTTAGCAGCTTCCCTCACTAAAAACTGTCCCTGGTGCCTCAGAGATTTAAAGCTGTTCTCCAGGAGCTGCTGCCTGCCTACACCAGGCAAAACTGTCCCTTGTTTTCAAACAGAATCTGTTTCAAAGCACCCTCTGCTGGCTGAGGGTCCCTTCTCTGTTCTCCCGGGATGTGTGAGAAAGCCAATAACCAGCCAGCAGAATTATTGCAGTATAATCATGCTAAATTGGAATAATTTGTGATTAATGGAAAACCTATGCTATTGGTAACAGCTATCTGACTAATTGGAACTAGAAGATGCCATCGCTGATAGGTACCTTAAGTTACTACAGTAATTTGCATGTTCTGCTCTGTTCAGTGGGAGGTGTCTCAAAAAGAAGCTGTATATCTTGCTCCTACAGATATGAATTGCACAAGCCAGTTAAAAAGAGTTCCCAGTAATATCTGGTACAAGCTCCAGCAGAGAAATCAGTGCAGAGAACCCAGCCACAGAGAGCAAGCCACTTCTTTGCTTTCTGAATTTTCCAGATGGTATGTTGAATTTTTATATTATCATTTAACCAAAACTTATGCTGCTGGAAATAGTATGAATTATTTTATAGCAGAGCTTATTTCAGTTAACTTATGTTCTTTATCTCAAGAAAAAAAGATGAGATTAAAATAGGGGATACACGTATGTGATGGACAAATAATTTTAGGGCCATCGTAAAGACTTACCTTATAATGAAGTATATTTAGAAATGGATTTGTCCACAGTTTTCTGACAGATATTTTTGCTACTTATTCAAAGACACAGAAAATATTTACTATGCAATGCATTTTTCAGAGTATAGTATATTTATGTACTTTTTTGCTTCAAAACATTTTGTAAGAATAGTGTGCATATCAGTTCTAGCATTTGCATACTTAAATATTGAAATTCCTAAATTTTACACTTACAGCTGTAACTAGTGTAGGTGTTAAGTGTTGTGAGTGCTAGCTCTTGAATAAGTTCAGTGTTTCTGCTGCTATTTTAATTGCCCATTTTCAGACAGAATGGGTTTTCTGGTTTGATAAAAGCATGAAAATAACTTTCAAAAGGTGAATGAATGAATGAATTCTATGTCTTAGTAAACAAATCTCACACAACTGCTATTTCATGGTATGTTTATGTTGTAAAGTCTTTTAAGGTTTTTAAAGTAGAAATTGCAATAGCATTTCCAAGTTCTGTTAGTATGTAAGGTATGGTACTTTTATAATGTTTGTTCACTTATATAAACAGTACTATAAACAGTTTGTTGCCAAATACGATTTTGGGAAAAAAAACACCACAAGTATGTTACTAACATAGTTGCCTTTGGAGAAGCAAGGAGTTAAGCCCTATAGACTACTGCTTCTGCACCATAAGTAGGGGGTCCCCAGTTCTTCCATCTTCCTTTGATATTGGATCATTATGGGGATAGGTTTTGACATACTCATTTATCCAAATCTCTGTATTTGGATCTAGTGCTTTTTCAGCATCATACAGAAGTATTCCACCAATACACAGCAACTTAAAAATGGGGGAAAAGCAATAAAGCAACCATGAAATGTGGGAGAATCTGTCCTTTCAGCACAACTATTTTGGACTGTTTTGGTGCAGGCTGGTAGCCCAGTATGTGTCAGGTCATAGAATCATAGAATGGTTTGGGTTGGAAGGGACCTTAAACATCATTGAGTTCCAACTCCCTTGCCATGAGGAGTCTCTCAAAGACAACTTCAAGAAACAAAAAGCTAACTACAACAACTAGCAAGTATGATGATATGCAAATACACATTTCTCACTCCTGGATCATTCTGGCACTTGTTAGAAGAGTTAGTGAGGGCAAGTGACTGGCCATCCCCATTCCTGGACAAAGCTGTATCTCAAAAACAGAGAAAGCACAGGTCCTTGCAACTTTTTATTAAATACCAGCCTTCCATTTCTAGAGCTGCAATAGCACTGTCAATAAGGGACTCACCAGTATCTCCAATAGTGGCGTCAATTGTGGACAAATACAAAGAGACACAAAGAAATAAAATATCAAATGGGAAAGAGCCTCATTTCAGACAGTCTTCAAATCCAGTCTATGAAACCGATTGTCCTTAAAAATCCATCACTTTTTGGCTTCATGCTGAAGTATCCACTTGCTTAAACAAAATAGCTCTGAAAGTAGCAGAACCATTAGTATAACTGCAGGTATACCTCATTGGGGGCAAATGTGTGTGGAACAGAACCAAACACTTGGAGGAAAAAGTGTCCCAGCAAAGAAGGAATATTCTGAATATATTTTTATGTCTATTTAATTACTCAAATAATCTGGTGATACTAAATTTTATTTCTTATTCAGCCTAGACTTCTTCACTTAGCTGATTCTTGGGGTCTGTTTGGAGACTTCACTGCAGAGACTCAGTTGATATAGATGTATCCAATCTCAGTTGGATGAACTAGCCCTGCTGCAGCTAGTGTTTTGCATATCACGTTTGTGTATGTGTATGCACACACATGTATTTTGCATGCTTTAGGCATTCAGCATCTGATGGGACAGTGCTCTGGAAGGCAGCATAAATACCCTTTGGAGGGATTCACCTTCCCTTGGTATATATACTAGTTCTGACTGTGTATATACCCTGCTGCAGTCCATGAAGTGTTAGTCAGACCCTCTCTAGGGCAAGTGAGCCATTCTAAAGTCAGCTTGCAAAACTGGCTGTCTGGCTGGACAGAGCATCTTTTAGGAGGAAGAGGTCTCCTCTGCATAAGTCAATGCTAAGTAGCAAAGTCACAAGTGTCTGGAGATGCTGAATTATTGGGAATGAACAATAATGACTCTTGTGAGCTGCAAGTGAAAACAATAATTTCTGTGA
>VZTO01016550.1:83209-143396 GCA_013400615.1 Syrrhaptes paradoxus | reverse complement strand
TGATATGCCTAGAGAGAGCATCGAGAATAAGTTGTTCCATCACCTTTCCAGGGATGGAGGTGAGGCTGACCGGTCTATAGTTACCTGGGTCCTCCTTCTTGCCCTTTTTGAAGACTGGTGTGACACTTGCTTTCCTCCAGTCCTCAGGCACCCCCCCTGTTTCCCACGACTTGCCAAAGATGATGGAGAGTGGTCTAGCAATGCCTTCCGCCATCTCCCTCAGCACCTGCTGAGGGGAATGGGAATCCTTCTCCGCTCCCCCCACCCATGCTTTCGTCATTCCTGGCCCTGCAGGAGTTACTGGGGACATTTCAGGAACATTTCACCTTCACTGTCGAAGCACTTTGCAAACAGTGACAAAGTGAGTTTTGCAGTGTCTTGACAGTGCATTTAAGCATCCATATCCTACTCTATTGTAAAAATCACCATCAACAGGCATATCAAGGGTCAGACCTCCAAAACAACACATTTGGAACTGGACACAGAGACACAGCTCAACTTTTCCTGTAGGCAATTACATTTGGACACTGAGGAAAAAAATCACCCGAAGATTTTATTAAACTGACCCACTCAGTCGCATACCCACGACTTCAGATAGACACTGAGCAGGTCATCTGTGTGCTCAACTGCAACGATCGAGTTACTTTCACACCAAGGCTGAAAACACAGTCCAGAAGCTGGTGCCAGGCTGAGCTCACACTGCACACAACGCTTCTGTCTCTGCTGCTTTCTGCCTGCCCTCCCGTGCAGCAGCTCACGTTCATGTACAGGGGGATTCTGCTGCAAGACTGTGAGCAGAGAACTGCAAATACTTTCAGAAGTTTTTTTGCATTTGTCTCTGTAATTATTTCTTTTTTTTTTTCTTTTTAAAAAGGCACGGAGGACATGAAGAAAAGTATTCCCATTTAACTGTGCGTCACGTCCAAGGAAAGCACAGGAATGGGACCAAGCTGCAGTTTTCCATTTCTGTCGGTGAGTCAGAACATGCAGCAAGTCTGGGCAGTCATCTGACTGCATTAGCACACCGTGTGATGGGCTCCCTTTTGTACTGCTCTGTTAAAGAATAAAATGTCTGTAGCTGATGCGGTTTACAGTTTTAGGGTTAAGCCAACAACAAAGGTGTTTTTATTTTACTTCGTCTTGCTCAACAAGGCAAATTTTATTGTTAGGAGATGATGAAACCTAATTTCTTCCACTAATTGAAAAAGCAAGATCTCATTTATTAATTCAAAAATAATAAATGCCTGATTACCTGTTCTGCCTTCAGCGTGAGTTCAATAAAAATCTGCTGTAATTTTTCATTGACAAAGTTGATGCAGAACTGTTCAAAACCATTTTTCTACAGAAAAGGAAACAATTTAAAAATTAGTTTTGTGCTTTATATACAATAATTCTGAGTTCTTATGCTTGCAATAGGCTTCAAGGAAACCCTGTCAATGAAGGCTGGGTGCTGATTTCACAGACATTCTGTGTAATCTCAGATCTTTCTTTTAAGACCAATGACCTAGTTTCTTTGAAGTTTTTTCAATTCTTCGTGTTTATTAAGTGAGACATTACCAGTGAGAGCTCAATCTTCAGGAAGCTGGGTTGGGATTTTTTTTCTGTTATTCTGGCCACAGGATTTAGTTTTTTTCTGGTTTGGATTTTTTCCCCTCTAAATAACAAAAAACTCTCCCACGTCAGTTCAGCTCAATCTCTGAGTATGGCGTTGCCTTACCTGGAATATTTCAAAGCCATAAATATCAAGGACACCAATGTTATATTCTTCATGGTCCTTCTCCATAGCCTTATTAATAGACTAAGAAAACAGAAAAAAAAGTAAAACAAAGTGTATTTTATCATTTAAAAGATGTATTCATATCCTTAAATCTTTATACAAAAAATACTGTGTTTCTTCAAAAATAACATATTGGAATGGAACACAAATAAACGTATCAGGGCATTTTACTTTTACTTTTTAATAAAGCGTTATTAACAGCTAGGGAATGAACAGTCTGCTATGCTGTTGTCCAGGTTAGTGAACCCTTGGATCCACTGTTTGTAAATAATCTCTCCCCTTTGGTGTAACTGGCTCAGTTAAAGAAAAAGAGCCAACAAAAAAAGAACAGCTTCAAGCCCGATCTTTGATGCATTTTGCAGATGGTACCATGAATTTTTACACCTATTTCTGTATTTCCCTATTCTGCAGTGTCAGTGCTGGTACAGGCACACAGTGGGAATTACAGAGCTGTCATGACGAGGGACATTTTGGAGACACTAGCAGTGCCACCACAGAGGAGACCGCTGCTTCATCTAGCCAGCATCTGTGCCCAAAGATGACAGTACCATCCAGCCCAGGGTCTCACTCTGAACAGAGCATGGCGAATGGAATCTGACTGCTCAAATGCCACAACACTGGGATGCTGAAGGGTTCTTTGCAGGAAAGTGGGGTAAGAGAGCAGGGGACCACGACGCACTAATTCTGCTCATCTGAAAATGCTCAATTACATAGGAGAAAACAAGACTCAGAGAAGTATGGATGCTGACTGGAAGAAAATCTCAGAATATCATACAGGACAGTTGTGGCAAGAGACTGAGTAAATGTAGTGCTGAAAGCACAGCTTATTTGCATCAGAGGAAGTGTAGCATTTGTCATATAACCGGTGCCTTGTATTGTTATCTGTGCTCCTGCTCCCACCACACCGCTCAGGGCAGCTACTGAGGTTCAGGCAAAGAACCATGCTGGGTGAAAGGAATGACAGACAAGAAAAGCACTGCAAGGAACACTCCTCGTGTACTTGTACTTGTTCTGATACTTCAGCAGAATCAAGCAAATCCAACTTACATCCACCAAGTAATCAAAAACACGGGAATGAAGGGCCTTGGCCAGCGCATCCCTGGTGTAGCAGGCTTGTTCCACGTTTAGCGTTACGTTAATGGACTCAGATTTGCCTCCCCACTTGCTGTCCATCTGTCTGCTGGTCAGTTTTTCCTTTAGGCGCTCCTGGTTAATTCCCAGAAGAAAAGCAGGGAAAGCCAAAACTGCAAGAAAGGTCAGGGTTGCTGGATTATGACTTACACACTAAACCAATATAGAACAAAGGAAAAAATTTAGCTGTATCTCTAATAACCACCAGCAGTGACAAACCTCATGGGGCATACAGCTTAGAAGAGGAGAGATTTATGCCTTTAAAATTTCCCTAAGCTCCCCAAGGACATTTTGAACTATTTACTTACATGGATTTTAATTAAGATTAAACCACCTTGAAGTGAAATAGCCAGCTATTCCTGTACCTTCAGTCCTTCACACATGTAAACTGGCTTTGCTCATAGTTTTGAACTATGTACTTCAAACAACTCACTCTTGGGGGAGATGGGAATAAAACGTAGAGCTCACACATTAAATCAAACTGACACCACTGAAAATTCTTTGTAAAAGCATGAAATGTTTAAAATATAATAAAAAATATGCCATCTGCTTCCTAGTATGCTTTCCCTTTCTTCTTCTAAGTTATGATATTGCAAAAAATTTTCAACTGCCTTGCTATTTATTTATTTGGCTGGGTTTTTTTAATCCCTTATTCTGGAAGTACTCTGCAAATTCTGGTTTCACCTGTTTAAAAGTAAAGCAGAAAAATACATCTCTGCAATAATCAGCCAATACTAGGTCTAGTATTCTTTGCATTCTTAGCCCCTGGTGCAGATGTTAGCTGCAGGTGTCACACACCTTAAGGAACGGAAGAAGAGAAACAATTTGAAAGTATCTGGAAATAGCTCCCAAGGGCAGCTCTTGGAGTTGGTATTGCACCTCCGCTAAACCACACGTTTCCTCCATGTGCCATTGCTTCCAGCTCTACTTTGCTGGTGTGAGTAGGAGGTCAAACAACCACCAAGGCAGCAGCCCCTTGTGCTTTACCCACCTGTGACATCGCAGCATGATTCCACTAAACCCTTCAGTACACTAATCCAAAATTATTTTGAAAACTGCAAATAAACGACAGCTTTCTGAGATGTGATTTATTACCACCAGAAAGCTGGTTAAATTTAACCTAGGGTACCAGGAACCACACAACTAACTGAAGTTGAGCCACTGGCAACATCTCTGAGAACTCGGGTTGAAGAGCACATGAAAAGTTCAAACATCATACGCTGTAACGTGGAAAAGAATGTGGGTAATTACAAACCAAATATGCTCACATGTACTGTGCTAGATGCTAGAACAGGTATTTAGCCAATCCTACTGTAAGAATTTACGAAGACAGTGTAACGGTAGGAACCACCATGCATACCTCAGAAACTCTTCCTTCCCAGGGCTAATGATTTACTGTAAAGGAAGAACAGCTGGACGTGACTTGATATAAATTCACATTCTTAAGATGCCTGATCATTTTCCCTAGTTAAGGGACATAGAGTCAACATCCAGAAATTACAAAAAGCAGGAGATTAAAGTAATTTTAAAAATTATCCTCAAAGAGTAATCAATAGCATTCTGTGGAACAGTTTGAAATAAAATCTGTGAAGAAGAGCTGAAAAAGACCAGGTTGACCTTCATTGGTTTTCAGAAAATGTAAAACAAATCTTTCAATACAATGCAAGTGTATAAGAAGGATGGTTTTAACTGTTTTCTGCATCCAGGAGAGAACAAGTAGCATTTGGTATGATTTCCAACATGGAAGACTGAGAATAAATAATGAGAATTTTTTTCAACTATTCATATAATCAAGCACTGTAACAGATTAGTAATTACTGCCAGTTTTAAAGAAGCATTTGTCTCAACATCTGGAAAGAATTGTCTGTATAGATTTGATTCTGACTCAGAGTAAGAGACCAGAGCTTTTGGTGTCTTGAAGAATAGCCTTTGCATGTTTTTCTTCAACTGGCTATATAATAACAAGAACACTATTGACCAAATTCTTGAACTTTTTATTATTTCAAACTTATCAGTGGCCTTTCATTGTGTTTTATCTTTTGTGTCCATCCAGGCTATAAATGCTTTACTGTTTAGTTGGCTGGGACAAACAGTAAATTGGGGGGAGGATTAATGGAAAGAAAAATTAACCCAACTTTCAACTGCATAATGCAGAAATTGTACTAGATGTTGCTATTTCTTCTCTGGCTTCTTTAAAATGCAGTATGCTTATGAGTAAGTTCTCTATTCATTCTATCTGCTATTTTTTCCACTGTATTATACACAAACAACTTCTGTATTTATACCCCAAGTGAGCACAAGAAATATGGTGTACATAGCTCATCGCAGAAACACACTCACATTTACCAACTTATTCTCAACTCATGTCTTTTAAGTTTGTTACTTCTTGACGTAACACACTGTCTTGCCTGGCTATTAAATGTCTTTATTTCATTGAAAGATTTAATACTGTGATTGAAACGGAAGCACAGTAGCTCATTTGTAATCGTGGGGCATATAAAAAATCCTATGCTTTTATTTTGATGTATAAAATGTCAGAAGATTTTTTTGGGGTTCACTTACTATTCTCTCAAATTAAGAAGTTAAGGTTAAAAAATAGTAATTTTTATTTCCCAATTTCTTAAAACAAAAAGCAAGACAGTACTAATATAGTTGGAGTGGGAAGCTGACCGCACAAGGTACTTCATTCATATTTAACTTATCTAAAACCAAACAAATGCAGTTTTCCTAAACACAAGGACCATTCTGAAAGAAGAGTTAAGAGAACAGACAGATATGCACAAGCTACTGCATATGTCGTGCTTAGCCATTCTGACCTTAAACTACCAACGCAGTATAAAATCAATGTTAGACGCAAGGTATAAATAATGAAAAAAATGTTTAAAACTCGAGATCCGTTAATCTTTCAGCATCTTCCTGATGTGGGCCTAGACGATATAAAGCAGCAGTAAGAGGTGAAGGATGCAAGGGCAGGGCGTTGTGGATAAGGACATACTGAGGAAACGTTTACAAACTCAACATACCTAATAATGAGCTATGAGTTGGGAAATCTGAGACACTATACATATTCTGCATTTCAATTCAATTCAATTCTGAATTTCTGTTTCCAAGGCACCTCTTCTGTACGCAGGTACATATATATATATATATGCCTAAGCACCGACTGCGTACCCGAGACTGGGAACACTCCCCAACTTGGTAGCTGCTTTCACAAAGCAACAAGCTCAGACAAAGCACAGAAGAAACAGGTATTTTTATGAATGTGTGCTGATGTATTGAAAGGAGCAGAGTTCAAATTTGCTTGAAAGTGTTTCTCACAATTCCTATTATTCCATACACAAAGGTTGGAAAAGGATTTCTTAAAATCCAAATGCAAAATTGCGCTCCTATTAAACCAGTGGCATTGTACAAGACAAAAAAGGGGCCACAGCACCATTGGTTCTGGAAGAGAATCTAAATTAGCAGCCTCACACCATAAGAAATGATGCACTGTGTTTGGATCAGCAGCTCAAGATTGCAGTTCACCTTATGCCATCTGGGTTTCAGACTATGGCTCATTCTATAACAGTTTCCAGAGGTACTTACACTCCTCACTCTCCACTGCTGCATAGTTGCCAACTTCTCTGAAGCTGATGTTTCCCAAATGAAGTATTCCTGCCACTATCTGCAGCACCAATGCCTGTTCCTCTGCAAAGATCCCAATCACACTCATTGCATGCTGGGAAGAAAAAAAATTGAATCAGTTGAAGAATCTGTTCAGTGACTCTTGTCACAGAAGTCCTTCTAAAATTTAGTTGTTAAAAATTTGAGTTTTTCTAAACAGTTCAAAAACCTAGGGCGACCACATTTAATTACAGCCTGCACTGAAGTTCCAAAAGGTATCAGATATCCTACTTCTGCATTTTTGTATTTTTTTTAATTAAATACAGAAGCATCTCCACCATTTAGAAGATTTCATAGCAAAATTAATTCTGGAAAAATTAAGGTTACTAAAAAAAAGCACCTGCTCTTCAGTGTCACACTAAAAATAATTTCATTGCAAAATGTGAAACAATGAACTTAAGAGACAACTATTTTATCCTTTCTGTACAGGCAGTTTATCCACTGAGACTAAGAACTGTGCAGCTGTACACAGTGACTCTAAAGCTTATACGGCTTAGGCTGTGAATTTCAGACGCTTTCTAGAAAACAATCCAGAACACTGGGGTTTGGGGTACATGGTAACATAGAATGTCTTCTCAATTCACTGTTTTTCTAAAATAACAAATTATCTATAATACAAGAGCAACAATTATTTTTTTTAGGCCTCTAATTGTGCTACATAAATAAGTAAGATGTGTTGACATGCCTACTCTAAATAGTAAATTCTTATAACAGGAGCCCAACAAATTGACATGACTTGCATAAAGGTCACACAATGAATTGGTAACAGCACTGGATAAAGATTCCTGATCTATGTTTGCTAAGTTCCTTCCTCCAGCCTTTCCACTGCACTGTTTAAACAGGCACGCAAGACCAGTCACCACCAAGAATTCAGCTAAAACAGGGCACTCTTGTGTATCTTCTTCTAGTGGAAGTTCCTCACTGTGTTTGCATTTTCACAGTTTTCATCCTGCAGATTATCTGCACTCAATTAAATTTCAAAACACCTTGCTATAAACCATATCTGTCTTCTCGGGATTGCTAGGCTGCAACGTAGGACCTCTTCAGGGTAACACACCTCCTCCTGAGGCTATAATAGAATTAAAATCAGTTACATCTACATTAATTCCTCTTTCCCACATTAACACAACAATGTCTTTGCTTCTATGGACAGTGAAATGAACATACATCCACCACTATGCAAACCAGAGAGTAAAAAACTCACCAGCGTTTCTTGGAAATCCGATTTGTCATTGATGTCATCGACTTTGTAGGACCCAGAGAGACTCAGATAGTAATAGTAGTCCATACTGGTAATGCCAAGACTGCTTTTTTGTTCGGAAGAGGCCCCTTCAATTAGCTGCAGAATAAAAATCCCCGAATTAGGTATTATACAATGATCTTCAGCAGAAGTGAGGCAGGTCGGAAGTAGGTGACTGAGCCTGAAATTACTGGGAGAGATGTGGCAAGGGCTGTGCCAGGTACGTATCATTCTTACATTAATTGTTTCACCCAACCCAAAAGACCAGACTCCCACTCCCATGAATGGGTTAGTTCTAACTTCCACAGCTAATGAAAAGCAAAAACCGACTGACTTGAATGCCTTCCATTCTCTTTACCTTATAAAGACGACGCAAAGCAGGTTTCCCAATCTAAATCCTCAGGAGTAACGTCTTTCCCACGCCCATGGAAAGGGAGGCAGAGTTGAAAGGACACGCTAAGGAAGCATTATTTGTGACTCTAATTGTGAGGCCGAGTACCCTCTACGCCCATTATACCGTATGTTAAGCAAGTTTTGAACAGCTCCAATGCTATGTTGAAGAACGGCTGAAGTCGCACCTCACTGCAACACTGAGGCCAAGAGGGCCAAGAATAAATAACAGAGTAGTTAAAAAAGGCTTCTCTCTGTGACACCAGAGGAGAGGCTCCTCAGACCCATGTAAACCCTACGCAGTTGTGCACAGACATGGCTGCAAAAGAAAGGAATGAACACACTAGCCCCAGCAGGGAATAGTCAAAACCCCATAACCCCAATAACTCCTGTGTCAAAGAGCCTCTCCAACCACACAGGAAAACCAGCAGGACAGTGCAAACCGTCCATATACCTCAGAAGAGGAGAACGCACAGCTCCTGGAGGAATTCCAGCTCCAACTCAGCTTTCCACCCTGGCAACAGCACTTCAACGTTATGTGAAGCTGCTTACAGTCACAAAGCACTGTTTTTCCTCTGGCTTTGTAAAGCTTCATCAGTGGCACTTCAGTGGATAAGGAACCCGCATGTCAAGGACCAGCAAAGGCCAGAAGACATTTGAAACCGAAAAAAAAGCAGGCATGCTTGGGGGAGTCAAGAAACTGATATTACCTTAAATGTCCTAGAAAATCTAACCGAAAGACAAATCTCTCTTTCGCAGCTGTGCTATGCAATCCCAGAGCAAAGGTACAATTATATGGGCCAGTTTAAAAATAAATCTGTTGGAAAGGTCTCATTTTCTGTTATATTCTACTGGACTTCTCCATGTGGGGGTTCACAGTGAATTTCCAAGCAAGGCCTTTGAAATACCGAAGTACTTTTGCTCTGGAGCTGAACAGCAGCCAGGTAGGTCTATGTTAGATGGTGTTTCAACACGTTACCAAGCTTCCCAGTGATACCCAGATTACCTTCTTGAGTATGCAGTTGCACTGTTTTGAGAACAACTCTTCAATCAAAAGGAAGAACTGGTCCTAGTTATTTTAAATAACTCCGAAAGGACCTATGCACTTCTGACCTGGTAAAAAATGTGAAAACTTCTCTCTCCAGGATTCCTCATTACAACTCGAGATTTTTCCAGTAGGAAGTTGGAGATTTTCCCTCCATCTGGTTCTCCACCTGGGCTAAACTGGATCTCAAAGTATTTCCCCTGCAACAAACAATGAAAGCTGTTCAATGACGAGCAAACACAAATCCCAAATCATGCACCCGTACTGTATCCCAGGAAGGTTACTAGGGTATTTAACCTTTAGGGACGCCGTGACACAGACTAAGCTTAGATTCTTGAACTATCATGTATCTATCTTTCTTTCTGCATTTACACAGCGCTAGGCTTGGGATAATACATTGTCTTAGTGCAAATATAGAGAGGAAGTCGGCGGCTTCTTTTCACTGCTGAGACTCTTGCTTATTATAAAGGAAACCATAAGGCTCCCCTATAGGGGAAGGAAATTTAACAGCTTTATGACCAATGGCAAACGGCATTCTGCTTGGCAGCAAGGGAAAGCCATTATCCTTCTTCTTTCAGGGAGACATTAACTGCATTAACACTCACACTGGCTGAGGAACAAATCTCAAATTTGTAAAGCCAATGTGTAACTTTTAAAAACTGAACCTACAGTATGTCATATAGTGAACAGTCTTTTCATATTATCTTAAGTATTTTATAATGACAGAATGAAAATAATTCCTGCCTACTTCCTGTACACATTAGTAAAGGCATTTCCCAAAAAACTCTATGGATGGTTTCACCTATTTTTAAAAAAAACTGTTTGTTTGTTTGTTTTTTAAACGTGTTATTACTGCATACACTTTACTGATCTGGAAAACTGGCCAGTCTGTTGCTGATAAATTATCTGCTTGCAGACTGAACATTTTATAAATAAATTGTGACCAGTACATATTGTAAAAGAAACAAATGTGTAACATATAGAGATAAAATAGACACCTCTCAACATACACTTTATGTTTTAAAACACAGTTTATATTTTATTTAGATTTACCTCATTTGTAGTCAATTTCTACTATACTCCTGAAAACAGTTTCTGAAACAGCACAGAAGAATAAAATAATCTCTAAGGTAGTGGGACTTACAAATCTGCTGGAGTTGTTGTTCCGTACAGTTTTTGCATTCCCAAAGGCCTCCAGTAAAGGGTTAGACTGTAGAATAATATCTTTAACATGCTAACATTTTAGGAAACAAGAGAAACAGAGATTCAGAAATAGACATTTTTAAAGTTCCTAGTGATTTTCTAAAAACTATGACATCTAAATTATATATTAGAGAAGCTAGAAAGCCTGCATCGGTAAGAAATCCTCTTGATCAGATAAGGAATAGAAATTTTTTTCAGAGCTTCTAGTTCCTATTTTTTGAAGAAAATTGTACAAAATTGAACAAAATGCCTAAGGCTAAAAACTGGTCCTTCTGTTCACTGTTCTGCCAAGCAACAGAGCAAATAAACTGACATGTTTTCTTCATTATCGCGATTTTAAACAATTTCCTTCTTACACATGAGCATTTAAATCTTTTGGGGGAACTGGAACCAGAACCAATGAAGTCAAAGCAGCATGAAATGTAGGAATCTGCAACTGCTTCAGCAACTTGTTTCAGGACCAATAATGCTGCTATCTAGCTGTCTTAGAAAGTAATGAAGTGTGTTACTACTGTCTCTTCATCTGATCCTAGCAGTTGGAAGTATAAACAAGATATGAGCTTTGGAACAAACCCGATGCATGCTGGGTTGCGAAGAGAAGACTGAATTTTATTTTAAAATAAATTTTGCTCAAGGCAACTTACGTTCATCAACTGTTACTCTGTAATCACTAAGAATATTTTTTATTTTTGTACAAAAAGCGGGAAGGTTTTAAATAAAACAAAATGTTTACTTATAAAGTATGATTATATTTATTCCAAAAATAACACAATGCATACTTTCTCTGGCTCATTCTCTTGGTTACTGAATTATTTTCTGCAATTGATAGTACAGGTCTTAACAAAAGCACCTATTTGTTGTTTCAGCTAGCTTTCAGATACTCTAATTTTGACTAGATAATGTCATCAAAGAAGATGTTCCTACCCTTGGCTCTCTGACATATCCATACAAATCAGAAATTTAATGGAAGTAATAAAAACCTGAAAAGCCAGTTCAGTTTTCAACAGAATGCCAACAAAAGAGGGAAAAACCACACACCTGCCAAAAGGAGACGGGTTATTGTTCTTAATCTGGTTAAGAACAATAATTAAAGTACTTTTTACCCCTTAACAAAAAAAAAAATATGCTTGCAGACATAATTCAGCATGAGAGCTCCAAAACTTTCAGCAGGGACGAATCTGGGGCTGTAGCTTCCCCTCACACGGCTCCCATCACCATCACCCAGGCAGCCCAGCAACCTGCAAGCAAGCAGCTCACTATCCATTTCAGCTGCCTCTCTGCCCTTGAGGGTTTGATGGGATTTCTAGCTGCTCACTCACCAAGTTCTTTGGTAGAGTGCCTTTTGGCTGCCACTGTCTGCCGAGACAGGCCTTTGCCATTGAAGTAAATCCTCAGACTACATTAATGCTGCAGTATTACTCTATGTGAACTCACCTGCACTTTAGGGCCACCTCCGGAAATTTTGGAGATGTAACTCATGATATATTTAGCAGCTACAGTCTTTCCAGCACCGCTTTCCCCACTATGAAGAAAGGAACACAAAAATATATCTGTTAGCTTTCAGATAACTCTAGAATGGAGTAATTTGAGGTTTATCGTGTTCAACAGAGACTAGGTACTTTAACAACGAGTAGTAATAAATATACACCACATTTACACCGGGTAAGCTGGTAACGTACAGACTCTGATATAACACTGTACAATGGTGCTTGGATATGTTGGTGAGTAAGTAACTTTGAATACATCATCTTGCGTGGACACCAGACTATGGGACTTCAAAGCCGAAAACCAATGTAAACTGAGAAATAAATACACCTAAACCAAGATTCTCAGAAGAGAACAAGTGTGTTAAGAACTCAACTCCCATCTAAACTTACTGGGACTTCAGACCTTAACACAAAAACTCATTTGAAAATCCAAGTTTTGAACGCCATGCCAAACACCTACTTCATTTCAAGAGTCTTTTGTTTTAGGTGTTCCTGAATGAAATAATGAGACATTATTAATCACATCCTGAGTGACGGAAGACCTTCCTGTTCCTATGCCTCTTGACACAGGGTACAAGAAGTCTTAATATTCCACATTAGCTTTCACAATTCCTTTCTTCTGGTAGAAGTGGTGAATAATAACATTAGCAGATTTGCCTTCTTGAGATCAGTAAGCTCCTGAAGAGGGAAAGAAGAACGGCATGCTAACCTTAAAGCTGACTTCATTTCAACAGAATTCCTCCAGACTTACATGAATCTTGGTGCAAGTCAGCTTTGACCCTAATGAATTTACCCTGACCTGGACAACTATACTAAGACAACAACACAACACTTGGGTGTTAGTTCAATGCCATAAAGATATCCAAAATATTTTTTTTCTTGTGTGAAGATCTGTCCTATCTTTAAACTTCCAAAAAATTTCCGTGAATGCTGTTGACTCTTCTATCCTGCACCTACTTGTTCCTGGATACAGATCAAAGGCACATCTTTTCCTCCACAAATTTTAGCTACATTTGCCAGAAAAACACCAGCATGTCCGGCACAGATAAAGGACCTCCTCAGAATGCCAACTCGTAGCTCCTTGCATGAGTGCTGGAGACATTTCTAAAGGTTTAATTCTGAAAAAGCTCCCCAAACTGCCAAGCTGCAAATATCATTTTACATCTTCAAAGCTTCCGAACAGTACAGAAACTACTGAAAAAGCTGCCCCCTCACACCCCTCCCCAGATGTTTTCATGTTGTTGTCTTCTCCTGACTGCAGTTCTACAAATCAAACAGGAAACTTGAAAAGGTGAAAAAACACGTATCGATCATCTCATCAAGTGTGGACCATGATTTGTATTATTCCAAGTCATCTTTTCCTAAGCATCAAGAAGAACGCCTCTATTATTGGTACCTACTACGTTCCCAAGGACAGACCGAGTTTGCTGGATGGCAAACTGTATTTAAAAGTTCAATAATTAAATATAACATTTCTTCCAAATCTGCTTGCAGTAAATTTGCTCATCCTGTTGTAAAACAAGACAAACAAACCTACATACACTATTCTCAATTTTATGCTTTTATTGATCAGAGACCAGTAAATTGCTCCAATTAAACTAGAATAAAACAGGATGATGTTTTATTTATGAACTGAAGTAACTCTATCTGATGGGATGGTATCTTAGGCCCCGAGTGAAGCTCGACAGTCAAATGTAACAGAGAAACAGTGGCATTCCTGCCAAATGATTCTCATATAGGAGCTTTTTCACATATATCTTACTGCTGCCATTAAAATAATTTTAAGAAAATGTAAGAATCATTTTCTAGCTTGGTAGTTTTAAGTATGCTGGAAGTATGGAGCTATTTAAAGGTTGAAAAAATTATTATAATGGCTTCAAGTAAGTGGATTGTGGTACCGACAATTTTATCAGAGATTTTTCTTACTAAAAATAAAGACATTACACAGTCTCAATCACTAACAAAAAGATAATGCTTTGAAAGACATATAGTGCTACTTCAGAAAAGTGACATTTTGTTCAGCAAATTCAATTAACATGTGGCTGAAATCAGAAGACTACAAATGCAGAGGGAAAATTTTTTGCTCCTTCCTTCCTTCCCAGAAAAAATATAATTAGTGATTAGAGAGGCAAGACCTGATACACTGACTCACCCTTCTCTCTAAAATTAATTTTCTGACTGACATTTAATATCACATCCCTGTCTGTAAAACAATACAAGTAATATTCATTTGCATGGCCAGGACAATGTTGAAATTTTAATAACAAATATTTATAAAGCAACCTTTGATCTGCCACTAAGGCAGATCTGACTGCAGATGTAAAATACTCTTGATGCATTTGGATAAGTTTTCAGTTTGTTTACTTAGAAAATTTACTTTCTCTAATTATGTTCAGAGAAACTTCAGAACCATAACTTCAGTGAAATAGTCTTCCCTTCTGAATCAGAGCTTTTACCTAATTTTTCTTACTGCGTCAGAGTCATGTTTCTACCACTTCCTCATCAAAATTCAACCATATTTCCAGTTAGATTCTGTGCAGATGTTTTCGATCAGTCATTTGAGCCTTCTGGGAAGCTGAGATACAGAAGCTGGCTAGAAATCTCGTATTAAATTTTGAACTTAATAGACCTCAGATAGCCATGAGCTGTTCACTAAAAACAGCTGGGTGGTCAATGATCTTTCCATTGACATATACCTGTAGTATTTCAGATGCATTCTCTTTTCTGGGATGTAGTCATCATACATAGCTTTGCTGCACTCAAACACTGCCACATGGATGTAAAATGTAAACTAAAATCATAAACAAGGACTGAAAAACTGCATTAAAGCAACTGTAAAATCTCCTGGTGGAGATCACAGAAAGAAAGTGAAAAGTCCTCAACTTTACAGAAAGCAGAACCTTAAAAACAGTCTGGAAAAACACATTAAGTGCTACATAATAGAAAAATATTCATCGTACCCTCCACTGTCTTAATTACAGGACAATGACAGTCCAGAAGGAATTAAAAGCCACAAAAGACAGCCCTTCACAATTGAAATCTTGATTGGCCACCTCCTCGTTGGTAGTTTGGAACGGCCACCACTTCAAGGGAGGAAGAAATGCCAACAGTCAATGCAGTAGACACTGATGAGCCTGGTTCACTGGAGGCTTAAATTAAATATCACGCCTCAGTAAAACATGAACTTAATGAGAAACCAAACTCCAGCGTAACTGTGTTACTCATCTGAGTGCATTTCCTTTGCAATGCTGCTGGGCGCACACAGAACAAGGCAAGAAGACTGCGGGGACTGCTCCCTCCTCCCACCTAGGCCCCAGCCCATCATTAACCCCACTGCTGACGCTGCTAACAGCCGTTCCCAACAGCTCAGGGCTCCTCAGCTGCCATTACACATGTGTACATGTCATCTTCCTAAAGCAAACTCAGAAACACCGCAATTACTCCACCAATGAAACAGGCTTCCCCGGCCCTGGAAAGGTTGCTTGGTCAGAGTTTTCCTTTTTAAATTAGCATTATCACATAAAAAGATTATTTTTGATTGCTGTCTATTCAGCCTTCCAGAGAACTGCATTTTCTTTTGGATCTGCTTTCCTAGTGCATTCACTGACTTTCTGAAGAGGACGAGCTTTTCCTCTCAGTGCCAATTCTTTGCAATTCTGGAATTACACATCCTGGCCAAAGGGTGTGCGATCCTTACACACACACAGGGTTCTAGCACTACAGTGACCTTCCTTCACCTGCCCAGAAATCTAGGTCTAGTCTCCAGGAACAGCGTGTCCCCTCCCAGGTCCAGAGGAGATGCCCCAGGTGCCCAAACCACCTGCGGCAGGAAGACACAGTCGGGCACCAGCCCCTTCCCCACCATCCTTGTGTCGCCATTCCCGAGACCACCCCCACCAGGAGCCAGGCACAGCCTTTTCCATCTGGCTGTGAACCAGCCCAGGCTACACCTTCTCTCTCACCTCCTCCTTGCAAACCTTTCTTTAGCAGGGGAATCTGCCACCTTGAGGGGGGAAAAGAAGGAAAAACCTGGGTTTGTAGCTGTGCTAGCTCACTCTGTCACTCCCGTTCCACCAAGGATTTTCAGCCAAGTCTCTCCAAATTCAGGCTAGCTGTGAAGTGGAGAAGCAAACAGGCCCCTCACAATTCCCGTATTGTTATCGTCACTCATTTTCCACAGGACACATTTTTATGGCAAAAACTACGGCTCGCTGAACCGCAAAGGTTCAATTCAAACTGCGTGTAGGTTCAACAGACTTCTGTGGAACCGAAGACAAACAGAACTACATCTCAGTTTTTTGAGAATCATCAGTTTAGGGGCAGAAATGATAAAGTCCTCGGCAGCTATTAAGTGAAACTGATGGTGTGCAAGTAGACACGAAGCTAGCTAGAACAGGCAGATCTGTCAAGAGCTGCAGCATCTTGGGAGGTTCTAGTCTGCCAGCAATTTCACTGCTTTCTGGTCTATGAAACAAAACATAAGCAAACACATTGCAAACTTGAAACTTCACTCTTAAGCCAGCTCTGTTCATTATAGATAGTGACAACATTAAAATCAGAAAATACAGGATGTATCTAAACAGTTTAAATTAAATGTGGTCAAAAGGATTAAAATTTCACCCAAACCAAATCAACTTTGTGGATGCCTGAGTTACTTGATTTAATAAAAATAATTTCTAAGTGCCACAAATACCATAATGAAAACTACCAGAAAGTCTAGTCTGCAGTTTTTACCGTGCTCATAGTAAGAATAATCATAGGAAAAATAAAGGTGTACGAAGGAAGAGGAACTCTCTGAAATGTCCCTGGCAAACATAATTTTTCTTGTTTCAGTTTTGCAGCAGATTTCCATTATCTCCAGCAGATTTTGAAGAGGCTCTGCAAACACTTAGAGAAAATTCACTCTGCACATATAAAGTACAGACACTCCAAAGAATGTGTCATCCATCATTCAAGCACCAGAATTCTCACATGAATTTACATCTGTAAGTCTGCATCTCAGCTCTCTGAAAATGTGACCCTCTGCATTCATTGCACTTCGGAGCATTAGCAATGGATCAAAAAATATGCTTTTTAATCACGGTTCACCATGGTTTAAAGATTTTCACTGTAATTTTACCTTCATGGGAGACATCCCAGGCTCTTGGATGTTACTTTGTTCAAAAACCAAAATAAAACCCAATTTTATCCATTCCTAACAAGTCTGAATTTGACTAAATGGGACTAGTAACTTCATCATGGCAACAGGCACCAGTTTTCCAAAAAAGAGGACCGACCTTGGGGAACATTCAGATATAGAAGAGACCTGAGGATTATGAGCTCTGGGCATTTAGTTTAACAAGGCACCACGCTGTAGCCAGGGGCCTAGGAGGAGCACAGCCCAGTGTACTTAGCAAGCTGTTAACGCCTGGTTGACATTCCTACATGTAAAATTAACCATTTCCACACAGCTACAGAGGCTTTGCTGACACTAAGAGGGACACCTGTGCACTTTTCCACTGGAACATGCCACCCAAGAAAGCTCTGCCTGAACAATCCCCAGGCATAAATTAAAATAAATAAAAAAGTGAAGATAATTTTCAAAAAATTATTCTTCGCAAGCTTTCACAGCAGCCTGTTACTGAGACATATTAATATGAAACCTATTTTCACATGGGATTATTGAGAAGGGTATAGGAACGCTTGCACAGGGAGCCCGTCTGTATGTAAGTGGCTGGTGCAAGGGCATAACCTTGAACGTCAGTGACCATCCACCATCTCCTAGCAGGTTGCAGCCTCAGGGATTGAGCGCACTAAATTACACAGCATCTGATCTGGTCACCACGGACATCCTGCCCCCTTGGGGCTGGGACACACAGCCATGCCAGGGATAAGACCAGAGAGAGCCCCCAGGACAAAGAAAACATTCAGCCTTGAAACCTCTTTTGTTAAATTCATAGTGATGCCTCTTAGCGTGTTCCAGACAAATGGCAGAAAGCTGTTATTGATAAAATGGCAGGTTCCTTTCACATGATTTTTTTCTTTTTCTCCTCTTTCTATTCCCTAGTTCTTGAGAAAGTTTCAGGCCAGTGGTCTCCAAACACCTTTGATCACACACCCCATCATTAAAAAAATGTCTGAGCACACACTCCCAATGTATGTCTATAATTTATCTATTTATAAATTACATCTACAACTGAAGGTCTAGTATCTTCCTCGCACACCCCAGTGGATTTCAACCCACAGCCCCTGTGCTGCACTTTGAAGACCACTGCCACGGGTAAAGTGCAGTTCCAGGTGCACTACGGTGAACCTCTGAAGTTTTCTATGTAATAGTGAACACAAAATTAATTTCCCAGTATCTCTCTCCTCCTTTTGCCTCTGACTGAATGCGAGCAAATGAGAAAAGAACAAAAGTACATTTATTTTTAAGAAGGGAAAAAAATAAATAGTCCTAAAACCAGAGTACAGTAGATGCAGTCAATGTTAGGATGTTGGATTAAACAGTCTCTGTGGCTGCTAGAGCTGTTAGCCCATCTCTCATGTAGCTATTGCAGTTTTGGTTGTGCATGAAGCTGCTGGCTATGTGAGAAAGAGATTTCTTGTGGAAATTTCACTGGAAAACCAAAGGGAGGGTCAGAAAGTACTTAGTTATCCTAGCAAACCTCAAAATGTTCAGGGATTACAGAAACAGATTGTTTTTGTTGATATAGTAAAAAATAAAACTTTTCTGCTTCTTGAAGTTAAAACACCAAAAGAAGATAATTTTTTTTATTACAGATCTTTTTTCTTACCTAATAATGACACACTGATTTTCTCTGTCAATAATCATGTTTCGGTACATGCTATCTGCAAGAGCATAAATATGTGGTGGGTTTTCATATTGTGCCTAGGAGGGGAAAGAGAGGGTAATTTTTCAATACAGCATTAAATAACACAGAAAGAACAATATAAATTTTTATTTAGATTGGAAGAATTATTTTCCTGGAAAAACAATTCTGAATCCCACTTTATACTAAATTTTCCACAGGAATTTTTTTTGTTTGTTTAACAAAAACAAACCAAAGTCTCTAGGTTTTGTTACTGATCTTTCATCCATGATTTTCTCCTAAACTACTGTAAACACCCTGTTCTAAAAATGGCCTGTGCTTGAAATATATTACTTGTCCAAGAGAATCTCACGTGATTTAAGCCTATTCCACCAGTGGTCATACCCTAACAATAAACTACCTAAACTGCCACACAGAGCCTGGCACTGTGCGTCTCATTTTCATCCACTGAGTCCCTTCAAACCACATGGTTTCCCCGAACCTACGGACATGCCCAACTTGAGCAGAGCAGGAAACTGAACTCTGAGTCCCTAATGTTCTGGTGCTGACTCACTCTTCAAGCTGTATTTTCAGAAGTGGCATCTGATTTTGGCATCTCAGTTCTTTTACTGTTCTATTGTTCTATGACTTGAGAGTTCTCAAGTCATAGCCTCCAAATCCACTAATGGCCATTTTGTGTCGTGGACCACGCTTAAAACATACAATAGGTTAAAAGTTGCCTTTGCAGGAGGGATGTGTCAAGGAAAGCAACCTGATATGGACTAGAGTTAATCAATACAAGTATTTGATTGAAATACTAATCCTATGTTGCAAGGATTTCAATCTGAGGACTCAATATATGGTAACAGATCTTGGTCATGTTCTCCCAGGCGAGCAGAATGCTACCAAAAGCCAGAAACAAATGCTTCCAACAGTTTAACCATGTAGAATAACATTTACATGTCCCTGAATGCTGCAGTACATTTTAGATTGCTTTACTTACTGCTCCTTGGTACATTTCAATTTCCTTTTCCCCAAAATATGGCATTTGCTTGAAAGGATTCACAGAGATTAATACAGAGCCGATATATGTCTGCATTCAAAAGAAGTTAAGGTAACTAGAGGTTCATAAAGTATTATCTTACCACTAGTGACTGCTAAATAACTTTTCCATCTATTACACAATACAGCACAACTTCAAATAATAGTGAAAACCCCACAGCTTACAAAAATTATTAATAAAAAATTAAATTAGCAGGCTTGCAAGAATATAAACATATCATTCAATGGGATGCTTTCATATTATCAAAATATTTATTTTGGCACATACTAAGTACAGAAACGTGTATTAGAGGCCCAAACATAACACACCTTGGATAAAAATACAGAGAGGAAATGGCCTATTTCAACTGCTTTACTCCATGTAACTGAGAAGGGCCCTATTGTCAGTATTAGAAAAGACTTCTGACCTTTGCAGAATACAGTGTGGTGACACATTCTGATCTCACAGAGATAGTGCTGAGCACGCACAGTGGGATGGAAACAGCCACCACTGAGCTAAACCGGACAATTACTCAGCTGCACGTACAAGTGGGGGAGCTCAGGGAATTAGGTAATTCAGGATGTGGGGTTATTTTATGAGTGTAACTATGAACAGTCCCTAGGAGTCTGATCCTGCAGGCTGCCCTAGAAGAAGACACTCGGTTTCAAGCTATTATTAGTCCCAGAAAGCTTTTTTGCAATATTTTGAATGTTAGTAATTCAGTGTTCTGTATTCAGTTGCACATGCACCTACATCTACAAAATACTGCAGAAACCTTTGGAATAAGAACCGCACATGACGAAGCCACTAACACTACTCCACAGGCAGGACTGGTTCACGGAGCTGGGAGTTAGCAGCATACCCATGGCAATGGGTCCAAAATGTCATACCGCAGGTTTCGTTCAACAATCTGGAACTGTTCATAGGCAAACTTACTATCTAAGCTTTGCAAACAAAGCAGGAAAATTAACAAATTTATCCTGCTGGATTATCCTACGTAAGAATCTATTCTTTTCAAAGTTAACACGTTAGAGAAGAAGTATAACTCAGTGAACATATTTTATGTTTTATTCATTTGTAATGCTTTCTTCATACATTTCTTAATTTAATTCAAAGAAGAGTGACAACATCTGGGTCTCAAATAGAATAAATCAAGAATTCATTGTGTCAGTATAAACATCCGAGGTGACAGTTTTCTGCTGGTAAACAATAACAGCATTTTCTGGGATGATTTGGTAATCTCTACGACATGTAGCAGAGTGAAATGTTCATTCATGAGTGGACATACAAACAACTGAAAGATTGAAGAGATGATCTCCATTTCAGAATGAAAGCCTTCCCAGAAGTGCAAAAGGAGTCCTTTCTCCCTACACAAAGGGATTATAATGCTTTAAAGGATGACTGATCCTTCATGTGACCATGAGTCCCCTTGGAAAACATACTTATTCTTGCTTCAGGAGGAAGACCGTTTCTATGTTAATTTTATTTATTTTTATAAGGAAAAAAAAGTACTAAACACTTTCTTCAGCAGAGAGCAGTGAAGACTTTGTTAATGTACTGCTGGGAAGACGCAGCATTCACGCAGTGCTCATGTTAACAACAGGAAGAGTGTTGCAGTTTGCCCCAATACTATAGTTTGACAAATATTGTGCAACTTTATCACCTTTCTGTAAGGTGTGGTACTTCATTGAACAGAGGTTCCAAAGCCATGTGCACACACATACTAAAAATGTCTGCAGTTTGGGACGGAAATGTCAGCACAACCCCAACATCACCTTTCCTCTATCGGTCCTTGCTGAAGTGAGCTGCTACTGCGCTCTTAACCACCTGAATGTGTGGAAATAGCCAGATGTTATATTTCCTTCCCTTTCTGCTAAAAAATACTAAAACTCTTCAAGGAAACTATTCTCCAGGTATGACTAGCAATTAGGAGAACCTGGCTAGAGCAGAAGAAAGAAACAGTGTCACTTTCTAGTACACAGCCATATCGCCTAGGACTCACCAAATTCATTATTCCAGCTCACGTTACATTGTGAAAGTTAAAAATGAAATTGTGACTATTCTTATATCAAGGAACTCCTTTCATATGAAATTTAAAAACAAAAAAAAAAGCAAACTGAAATCTGTTTTTCTTGTTAGGTTACACGTTGAGGTATTTAAATCTTTCATGCTTTCCTTCATCAGACATTTAAAGCGCAAACACTATAGATGTACAGATGTTCACATGTTCACCTGTTTCCATCAGCCCATGATCCACAGAATTAACAATTCCAGAATAAGTTGTAAATTGGGTTATGTCACAGAAGAAATGCTATTTTGAAAGCATTAGAATTTGGGAGGTATAGAAGACTACATGGCATCAAGACACCCATAAACGCCTTAAACCTATTAATTCTCACTCTTTGAAGTAACATTACTGCAGTAGCTTTAGGGGTCATGTGAAATATATGGAGCTACAGGCGTATCTTCAACAATGACAAGGACAAGTCCAAATATCAAAAAGAATACCTTAAAATTATTTTTCAGGTTTTAATTTCAACCCTCATATTTAGCTCTGTTCACAAAGCATTTTGTGTAATTTCAGGTGAACTGTCACATAAAACGCTCGGCATCTTTGACTACTCTGCTTCCCTAGAATACATACATGTCATCAGTTTCACATGGGCTCAGCAAGCTCAACAGGGCCCCACTGGAAACAAGACTATAAAGGATACAAAAATATAATCGTCCATGTATCGTTTCTTTAGGTTCTCCACTATGGAATCCTCTGAGATTTTGGAAAGAAGGACCATGTCATCCACTCCGCTCTGCTTGACATTGTGGCTCTGCCAGTGGTATCTGTAGTGTCCTTTGCTGCCCTGCAGGGAAGCACAAAACGCATCAAAAAGGTTACTACGTTTCTCATTAGCATTAAATAATTTAAAACAATATATTCAAATTCCAACTTCCATAATATTTTTCTTTCATTGAATGTAATCCCTTGATTCAGTCATTACATAAAAGCATACTTAAATGATGTCAACTGACTTGCCAAATTCACTGCCCTCAAACATCAGAAGGCAACTCCATGGGGTTTCGTCGAATGTCTACACACCTTAGGGATTTCAGATGGCAAGACATTTCTAAATCCAGCAGGAAAAAAAAAAAAAAAAAAAACAACAAACTAATCATTCCAATGGAGATAGAGTCGTTGGAAGCTAAGGATGTAAAAATTATCCTCCTACAGTGCAACTATGAGTAGCGAGGATAATTACCACCTGACCTATTCAATCGGGTACAGTGGATTCTCCATCCTTTACAGCCTTTTAAACCAATCCTGCACACACGCTGTTACTCAAATGGAAGCTGTGAGCCTGATGCAGTAAGTATTCAGGGATGTTCATTATGTTACACAGCTTGTCGGCTGCATATCTTAACAGTCCCTTTTGATCCGTTAGTCACCATGCTTAAACCGACATCTAAATAGATATTCTCTCCCCACATTTAAAGACTACTATTTCAGGATGCTCCTGAAAACTTGTGACATTTCAAGCTGTACCACTCGAAATCAAAATCTGCTTTTTTCCAGCTGATTTGAGCAGTAGTTAGGTTCTATGGATACACCCACAAACAAATTTACATCCAGTCTAGATGAATGCAATTAATTCAGCTATAAATCTGTTCTTCAAACCTATACCTCTTTTCTGTAGCCTGGCAGATGATTCTAATGGAGTTCCGCCCTCTTGCCTTTTTATGCTTTAATTTTTGCAAACGCAATACTGAAGTTAGTGATGCTAGAATGAACAAATTTTACACTGAGAAGTTATCAACCATGCTCTCAAGGAGGATGTGGCCAACAAAATGGCAATTCTGTGTATTCCCCTCATTTTTTAATACCACAATTTCAAACAAGGAGGTTTAGCTACACTGCTCTCATGTATGTTATGGGATCAAGTCATATTCATCAGAATACAAGCAATTTATTGTTATATTTTGCAGAACAGAATAATTTTGCAGATTAAATAAGAAAATGTAAGTACTTTGAACACTTTGGCTGAACTCAAGTATTTTGAAACAGAACACCAGCAATTTAGAGAGGTGCAGCTGTTGTGCGTACGCACTTCTGCACTAGCAAATGACCTTTGCAACTGCACTCAGAGTGCGTTTGCCCACTTGTTTCCTCATGTAAACAGTCCAGCACTTATCCCAACACCAGGAACAGGAGTGGGAACTACAAATGGAGTCAGGGGAGCACAAGGTTCTTATTTTAAGCTGGGTTGGCTATCAGTGCTCATTAAACTGATCTCAGACTACGTTTTTCCACGAACTTCACTGCATCACATCATCAAAAACTACTGCAGACAGACTTAATGCACAATGCATATCAGCAAACAGAGGCAGGTCTATAGGCTAGCCTCATCTTGACTCACATAAAAACCAGGGACCCACTGGATTTCTATTTCAAGTCAAATTTACTTGCACTAAAGCCAGACCCATGTTCCTACTGCTGACAGCACTGAACATTTTCTGTGCGTGTTTTCTATTAAGTCTCCAGCCATTCCTACCGCTGATGGCAGCTCCACCAGTGCTAGCAACACCAAAGAACAGCTGCAAACTTGAATAAGGCTTTTAAATACAGTACAGCAGGGGCAAGTATCTCGGAAAATACACTATCTCAGCAATTTTCTTGAACATCCACCACCTTACATGACCTTCAATAAAATAATAACCTTAAACTAACTTAGATTGCATGAACCTTGTCAATTTTGTATTTGCAAAAGAGAAGCAGTGATCTGGAAGCACTGAGAAAATGAAGGAACCGATTAATTTTTGGAAATTGTTATAAATCATGTGACTGAAAAAAAATCATTTGAAGGTCAGGTTATTGGAGAAAACAGAAGTCCAACAGGGAAGCATTATTTCCTTCAGTGTGCTCATCAACTATTTGTGATATTACACTTGGAAAAAGGAACTGGCAAGATGGACAAAAGGTATGGTATCAATACTTTTTTATCAATAAATAAATAAATATAAATACAGAGAATTACATTCTTCACAAAGCTACACAAATGTGTAGGAAGTGAGAGCTGGAAAACTATCAAGCAACAAGCCAGTGACTTGTTGGCCGTGATTAGGTCACACGCACCCCCAAGCCAAAGGGTTCTTTCCAAAACCAACGCGAACCAGCACGCGAGCAAGCAGGGCAGTGCCAGGAGGGCTCAGCCTGCCCACAGAGCAGCTCTCCCCAGCGTTTACACACTGCTTTGATGGGCAGCTGTGATCAGATCTGAGTGCGGCAGCATCACATTCAGTCAAACGGAAAAGGACGCAGAGAGATTTAATAAAATGGCAGCAGCCTAAAGAAAGCAACAGCTGAGAGCGGTAGCACTGAGGAGTTCACACTAACGCCGTGTCACATTTTAAATGGCAGGTTTTAGCAGCAGGACTACTTTTTCCGCTTAAAGCACAGCCTTACATTGAAATACACAGTGAAGCAGCAAATCACCACCAGGTAACTGTCAGGCTCCTCCTCTAGGATCTAGAAACCAGCCCAAGCTTTAGTAGGGCCCAACTGCATCCGCAGTTACACCTGGCTCTCACTCTCCCGTCTCCAGTTGGATGGCCATGTGCAGTGGCTAGCACCTCCTCGGCCTGGGCAACAAAACAGGGAGTGCTGTTCCTGCAGGATACCACCCACGCCCAAGTTCTTGCTCTTCCACGCACCAGCGTTGATGACAGAGTCTAACTTGAATTTATCAACTTCAGTCACTTCCAACAGGTACTACAACCACATCCAGCTAACAGTTAATTGGTTTTATATGGTTTTAAAATTTAAAAAAAGCTTCCTATCATAAATAATTTGAAAAAACTCCGCATCATAGCGGTTATAAAAGCAACTCTTCATATTTCTCCAGGCTGCATGTTTCCTAAAGGTCAACGATATGTACTTAACAATTACAGTGCTTTTCAACTGCTTGCTTTGCAAATGCTAATGATCTGTTTTTCTTGCATATTTCTTGAGAATTTAACTTTCATTTTAGCTAGAGCTTCCTACCATCCACATAAAAACGCAGTACTCTAATCTGGAGGCAATTTACACCCCAACTAGTTACCTGGTGCCCACCTTAACCTGAACCTGCTCTCCAGGGAAGACTCAGACTCATTCACTCAGCTGATAATTGTCCTGTGTTGCCCTTCACACAACATGCTTTCCCCTCCTGCTCCACGGACAAGTCACGGGCTCCTGGGACTGACCAGGAGCTTCAAAGCCAGCAGAACAAGGCTGGTGGAGGCGGCCCGTGCTCCCATGCCAGCACTAGCCACAGTGAGGACTCAGTAATTCAAACAGCGGTCTCCTGGGGCACGGTCA
The DNA here is from genome assembly GCA_013400615.1 of Syrrhaptes paradoxus. Classification (NCBI taxonomy): domain Eukaryota; kingdom Metazoa; phylum Chordata; class Aves; order Pterocliformes; family Pteroclidae; genus Syrrhaptes; species Syrrhaptes paradoxus. The sequence goes on along the minus strand of VZTO01016550.1, from coordinate 117,281 downwards.
CATCCAGGCAAACAGAGAGGCTGGGACCTTGCAGCCCAAGCCTAGCTGCGCAGCTCGGCTGTCAGCAAACAGCAACTTGGCTTCTCTAAGGTTTTCTCAGTGATAGATGTGATCTATCCATACAATAAACAAGCAAATAAAAGTCTTTGTGTCAGCACTAACAATGCCTAAGCAGCTGAAAAAAAAAAAAAAAAAAAGATGAGCTTGGCAGATTAGGAAAAATACAAAAAACCAAAAACACATCAAAAGCCTACTAAAAGCCACAGAAGTGGAAACATGAGTGTTGAACAACCTGGCTGCCAGGTCTCCTCCAGGCTCTCCCCGAGCTCCAAACCCAGCACCCGATGCTGCACAGGGAACAGAGGCTGAGCTGGCAAAGCTGGAATTCAAGGCGTGTGCTGCATTGCCGTCAGCTGTTATTATTCATTTGGTTGCTGTTTTAGGCTCAAAATCAGATCTGCTTTGCACTGACAAGAATAATATTTATGAGTCACAAGATGACCCTGTGAGCTAGGAGCCTACTGTTTCCGAGCCGTACCGCTCCAGGAGAGCACACCCAGCCACCGCACGGCTCCAGACGAGGCAGCACCGTCCTCCCCACCGCAACAACTTCTTTATCTTCAGCATCTAAACAATCAAGACTCTGAAGAACTTAAAAAATTAATTCTACTCTCCCTTAACACCCACTCATTAACAGATTAAGACAAATGCCACACTAACATCAAGAGAAGGGATGTAAAATACTTTTTATGTACTAAAAAATGTCAATACTTTCTGTGCTACTTTTGGTATGATACAGTTAAACCATTATTGCTTTGTTTGGAATGAATAATAAATATCAATGAGACATTTATTTACAGAACATTTTTTTCACTGCACTCCACCTTGTGTTACAATAACAACTCCTGGTTTCTTATTTTTGCCTTTATTATTGTTCATATATTTTTACATTATCATAAGCAACACATATTTGATCTGGCTATAAAAAGATTTGAGCCATGCTGTGTCACAACAGGGTTTTCTTTTAACTGGGAAAAAAGCAAATATTTTTGTATTTCAAGATGTTTAAAAATAGTACGTCTAAAAATAAAGTACTAAAAACACGGGATCAGAAGAGACTGTATATTCTGCCTCTGAGAAGAGCCTTGTTTCACTCACTCTCCATCAGAATTCTGTCTAAACTACAACAAATAATCATTCTTCATTCTCACGAAGGGAAAAATTGCCATCCTGAATCTCTGACAGCTTTTTTCAGCAGCAAACATCAATCCTCCATCACAGTGCAGAAGGGATTCTCAGCCGTCTCGAGGCAGTAAGAGTGTCAAATGATCAGAAGCATGACCTTTTCTTCCCCTTTGCAGCTACGACACAATACTATTGCATAAAATCCTTGTAGTTTTGGAGGCATGTCTCTTTCTACTCAGATTAGTATTACGAGTACACAGCTACCACCTTAACCAAAGATGTCACAAAACTGAAAAAGCTGCACACCATTTACTTTAGAGCTGACATCAATGCTTCTACCAAGGGAGGCATATCACTAGTCTCATACATGCATCATTTCTACCATTTTTCCATCTAATGAGGGGGAAAAAAAAACAACAAACACAACTTTTTCCAATTCTATCACTTATAGGAATCCTTCCCATATTCCTATAAAGTGAAAGAGCCTGCTGTTCTCAGTAGAGAATGCTACAGAAATACTTAATGTGAATTTTGGTCCTCAAATGGGATAATCAAAACTGAGAAGCCATGCTAGAGAAAAGTGCACGGAAATAGCTCTTGTATATCTAATGTTAGAAAAAACAGATATATTGGCTGCAACGACGTGGCCATATTTCAGAAAGGAAATTAAAGATGGACATAGATGAAAGGCAAATTATTTAAATTTAACATGAGGGACATATTAAAGAAAACAAAAAGCAGTGCTTCAAGATTTGAGGAAATAGCAAAGCAAAAATATTGAGCATCTAGCAGCAGGACACACATTTTATACCGAGAACGAAAAATACCAAAAATGTACTAAGGAGTGGAAACTACTAGCAGGTTAGTATCCCCAAAACCACAACTAGAGAAATAAAATACTGAGAAAAAGATTTCTCTGGGGAAACATCGTCAGTTCTCACTGTTGGCTTTCAGACAGGGGTGGATTCAGCCCAATGTGACTAGAAGGACTGACTCCAGAGCTGGTGACAGGCTGTGGGAGATCCCAGCTGCCAGCTCCTGTGCGGGCGCTGCCTGCCCCAGCCCGGGCTGGCCCTGGGGCAGCTCCCCCCCATCACCCCGCAGCTCTGCCAGCAGCCGGGGCTGGGAGAAGAGGAGACAGAAACTGGAGCCCGCTTCCCTGGACAGCAAATGCATACTTGTAACACAACACGAGTTACGGCAATGTGAGATGCCTACAGGGTACACACACGATGCTCACTTTCCGGAGTCAGGGAAGACACCAGCATTGTCTTTTTCTTACAAGAAAGATAAGTGACAGAACATTATCAAAATCAAAGTGTGGCTGTGACAATACTGCAACACTATTCCTTTTCACCAATATTTTTTCAAGTTTATTTTTAATAAACGGCACAGTTGCTTAACAAAACAATATCAGGATGGGAATAAGCTTAAAAGCAGATCATGCTAACACACGCAAGTTTTTGACACAATTTACAGAGACAGTGGGCAAATACCAGAAAGTAACGTACTGTAAATTCATGTTTGCTTACTCCACAGCTTTTTGGGTGGCTGTGGCCTAATGTTCCAAGAAATAATCTCCTCAAGGAAATGCAATACTGTTAACTGCTTAATACGGTTGACTTGCTTTCTATCTTAACTGCCATACTTGACGCATTGAGCAGTCTCCAGTTCTAAGTTTGACTTTTTCCCTGTGGCATGAGTAGCAAAATTTCATGTGAACTGTGGTGGATAAAGGATAGGCCTTGCAATAGCAAAATTTAGTTGATGAGACTGTGTATGTGTGTATATATATATCTCCCCATTCCAGCTGTTTCACTGAGCAGCATCCACACACACTAACTCTTGATGTGTAAATTGCATATGCAGTTTGCATCAGTATATACTTACCATGCAAGTTAGGGAAATGCAAGAGAACAACTACAACAAACAAGTTTCACCTGGGCATATTAGTCCTTAATGAATAATCATAATTTGATATCTGCCACTCTTCACCGTGAAAAACAGGTTTCAAAGGGGTTCGTGCAATCATACATCTTACATGTAATACCACAAAATACTGTACGTTTTAACCCAGGCTTGCTATCACAGTTCCACAGACTGTTAAAATTCATTTTGGCACCTGTGCAGCACAGGGGCATACATGTGTATGTGAACTTTTCTTCCGTCCATTACCAGCACTACAAAAAAAGGACGGGTGCTGGTTCCTCCTCCTGGTATCTCCCTGGAAAATAGATGCTCTGAGATTATTTGCATACTACCTCCCCCAAAATACTACATAGCAACTGCCATCTCAGAGGTTAAAGATCACAAGATTTTCCACCGCTGCAATGCCCCCAAAGTCTCCTCCACCCCTTTGGAACAAGAACATTATTTTAGTTTTATTTTTGTTTGGTTTATTTTTAAAAAACAAAACAGAAAACAATTTGTATATGATTAATTTATTCTGAGCATTCCTCTGTGTGTCAGTTTACAAAAAATATTATTACTTCTTTCAGAGTATAGTGTCTTCCTGCTTAGAATTAAAACATTGAACTGATTACGTAAACATCTGTTGTTGGGAGCGAGGTATTTTCAGTCATTCCAAAGTGCTAGTGGTGTCACTGGAAACTGATTCAGTAGATGCAGACGGGTCTTTAATTGAACTTCATAGTTTGAAATTCAATCAGTAAATTCAGGCAAAATGCCACTGCCTCTCCTTTAGCATCAGACAGAACATATTTTTCCTTGATCATCCCGAAACTAAATGACAAACTGAAGTCAGCGAGGAGCTTACCATCTGGTTTCCAGGGAGAAGCACAGCTCTGTGCACGGACCAGTGTCTCACATGTGTACTGCGAGAAGACAGCATTTTGATGCGGTTTGGTACGCACTAGATCGGTGCCAGCTGAAGTTTTTGGAGAAAGTAAAACCAGTGGCATATTACAACCATGCCACACCAGCCATGTCCTGCTCTGGCTGATGTCAGTGCCCACTTCCCTGCCCGTCTCCCAGCTGTTGGAACCTCAGGCCTCAGCACCGGTGAATTCCTTTCTACTCTGTCACTGCCCTCTTTGTAAGGCTGCACATGAAGAGCCCTTGGAAGTCGCTCTTCCTTTCACCCCTTCCACTGACCCCTTTGTTTCATGGTAAAATCAAGGTACTTGTTTCCTGTTGGGCTGATGCTGCTAAGACATCAACCTCAGATTTAAGGCCAAAGTCTGTCCCCAGCAGTACCCCTGCTCAATGACTTTGTGACAGAGAGTTTCACTGGAAAATGACTGGAGCCTCCAACTACCCCTTCACCATGACAATTCAAGGATGTCTGTTCCCTTCGGCAGACTAAGGGCACGTGATTCTGCAGAGCTAACTGGTGAAAGCAGTTTAAGGGCTGGTTAGCCCTGACTCTACACCAGTTGCCTCCTTCTATCATATTGTTACCTGGCAATGAGGAAGTGAAACTTGTAACTCAGGGAGTAGTGAACGGTACAATAATGTCAGATCAGTCTGTCTTTCAAGACAATGGGAGTGATTTACCCCTTATCAGGAATTAAGGGAACTGCTGTCCTTGAAGTGTAAAATATCCCAGAGCATGGGAGCCTGTGCCATCACAAGTCCCAAAACTCCATTATAAAGTGAAGACCACACCTCCAAGTGCCTAAGACCCTCCTTGAATTAAAACCCTCACTCACTGAGCACGCTGAGTACATTTAGGAGACACTGTGCCTCTAAATCGGAGCAGAAAAAGAACTAAGCAGCTGCAGTTAAGAAGAGGTAAGAGCTAACCAATTGTAATTGGAGGGATGGGGCAAAGAAGACAGGACTAACATTTGGAGGGGTATAAATACACAATGGGACTGTAACCGGGTAAGACAGCATTGTGGATCACCACCTAGCATCCATCTCTGAACAGAAATGCCATAAAATGATATCCTGTGTCTGGACTGACTTGGTGCACACCAGGTGACAAACTCCACTTTTGGGACAACAATATTGCTCTATTTTCCACAAAGATATGGCAGCCTTAATGAGAGGATGGCTACAGCACCTCCTCAGATCTAACCCCCGGCACACAGGTGTACAGTTGGCAGCACAACCCGGGAATAACGGCTGTCACTCACTCCTCCGGGCACCTGAGGATCTGCCTTTGCTGCTTCATTAACGCACAAAAAAAATGCTGGGGGAGAAGTGGGGGAAGCTCAGTAGTCTTAAATTGAATTATACCATTTTTCTTTGTTATCTGTGCAAGAGGACTAAATACTTGCCATTATGCCGCCTGGCAGACCTGGTCCCTGACTGGATTTTAATGCCACCTGTTCCTCCTGTCACGATTTCCCTTGCTGTACACACACAGTCCTCCCACAAAAGATCACTGGATTCAGGTGTACCAGCAAATGTCAAGAGAAGAAAAATAATTATTTTAACCTTATTTTTAGCTCCAGGTTTTGCTTCTTTTTATCTATACAGAATGGAAAGCAAAGAGGATGGCAATAGCTCTGAATTACTCAGCATTTAAATTGGTAAGTCAACAAGGCAACATTAAAGGACTAAAGGATAAATCAATACATTTCTGCAAGTATTAAAGATGCAGAAAACATTCTAGTATTTGTAGACTTTCCAGGGAATAAAACTGCTCCTGTTAAAACACCATTTAGTTACTCCTCCACTGTAACCAAGGAGCATCAGTTACAACAAATCCACCCTGTCTGCATCTACTGAATCGATTTCCAGTGACACCACCAGCACTTCGGAATGACTGAAAATGCCTCACTCCCAACAACAGATGTTTACATAATCAGTTCAATGTTTTAATTCTAAGCAGGAAGACACTATACTCTGAAATAAAGCACTTATAAGCTCATATTTTTAGTTACACTCCAATAAACCATGACTTTGAAAAAACATGCTCAACAGCCATACCACCAGCAATCACGAAGCACAACAAAGAGATGCCAAACTACTACAGATTTGAATCTTTCCTTGAATTTAGTATAAAACTCTAGCTGTCACGTTATTCTCTCATCATAAAATATTTACTTTTCAGCAACCAATTTTATTGAAATACTATTGCCAGAGGAAACGTTTACATAATAAAATGATAGGAAATGTCTTAAATCATGCACCATACTGCATGGAAACATTGCCTGGATTAAGAACTATATGTCTACCATTAAGACTTTTCCTTTGATTTTTCATTATGATCATAATATATTTCTACACATTTTAACAAGCTAGCTACATTAAACTTTAGTCATAAACTGTTTTCCCAGACTGCTAAGGCTTTCAGGTTCTTTGGGGGTTTTTTTCCTGTTCTGCATCACTACCCACACAAGATAGCTCCATTTTTTCCACTAAAAATACTAAATCATTGAAAAAGCTTAATGAAACAGAATCATCAACATCTAATAATTTGCTTTCAATCTGTAGTCCACTACTTTTAGAAGATGAACAAAAAGTAACTTTTTTTGTTACCTGGCTAATTAAAAGCAAAGCCGTTCATGCAAAAGCTCCTATGTGTAACAGCTCTCGTACACAGACAACAGAATGAATTTTTAAAAACTCTATAGCTTTAGAAAGAACAAAACTATCCTTCCCAACTATGTGAAAAGAATGAAACCATCTCAATAAATGGATTATTCTTGATTGCTTTAGAGATTCAGTTATAAAATAAAAAAATCTATGGCCCAACATGCCCATTTCATTAGCTTAATACTCTACCTATGGAGACACTCTTGCTGGCCTATCACCCCAAACCCACTTTTTTTTTTTTTATTTGCTTAGCACATATTCATAAGGCCCCTGGATACAAACCAATTTAATTCCAATGGGATGCACTACCACACTCTAGGAATAACAAGGAATATTATATTCTACACATGAAACTGAACTATTTTCTTCTCAATATTAAACTGTTACAGTTTTGTTGGCTGTATTCCTCCTCATCAATTTCTAACGGATTGTGAGCAAGAATACAACAGGTTGGAGAGATTGTAGGAATTGGCTCGGACCTCGTTTTGTTACTGTTGTTTTTAAACAAGAATATCAAACTAGATGTTTTCATGCCAACCGCTTCATCTAGTTGAGTAAAACTATTAATTGAAAGATGGATTTCTAAAATATACATTAGCTAAATCATCTCCCTGAATTGTATCTGAATTTAAAATAGTTCCGAAAAACTGCAGCTCAAGTCTTTTTTGGTTTCCTTTTTGTTTCTTTCCTTTTAAGTACAAATACAGCTATTTTCTTAACTTATTTACAAACCAGAGCAAATATAAACTTTTTAAGTGGAGACTGTCATGTAGTCACATGCTTGTGGCAGTCCAGGCTAAAGAAAAACACTCTTTATTGCAATAGGCATGATAAAACAGCAAAAGCTGCAACACAGCAGATAACTGTGGCCAAGATTAGTTTTTCAACACTATGTACCAACAAGCACCTTTGTGCTGACACTACAAAACTCTGGGTAATGCACTGCTCAGCTGCAACATTTAACTGCTTGGATGCCAAAAATAAGACACACAGTCAATTGCTTATTTCTCAACATGAGCACAGGAAGGGTCTCTGGTTTCAAATTAACCTGAGATACCTGCTTCCATCTTCCCACTGTTACAACTGGGACCCGCCCTACTGTACACACAGTGTTGTTCCCACTGGGATGAGCAGGGCAGTGCAAGATCATCACTGTTGTGCTGTACCAGGCTGGGACGTGTGATAAAGAGCTCCCTTGCCAAAGCCCTGCTTACAGCATTTCGAGGCATACTGTTAGGTTTATCTGGGATTCTCCCAACGAGGTAGCTTCAAGAATATCTATTTACAAGCTAGGTTAAAGAGCTGGGCAATCTGTCCTTGGACTGTGCTTAGAGGTAGAGCTCGGGTGACTCAGGTTCTATACAGTCACAGTACTGGGGGCACTACCTGACCTGGGAGAGCTCTAGGAACACAGTCCTGCAGCAGGAAGAGGGGGATACACAGAGAAGAGCTGAAAAGCTTTTACTGCTCACAGGGGGAAGTGGGAGTGCTCCCCCCACCCCTGTCCCCATTGCACATGTGAGCTGCCCGCTCCTCTCACTCGTGACAGTGGCTGAAGGAGCATGTTTAGGGAGGCAGGAGGAGCTTCACAGCAGGGGAGGCCTTAGGGCAAAAATTGCTGCTTGTTTATTTTAACGTCACAGAGTGCTGAGTAAAGAGAGGAAAAGGTCCAGGAGTGGTGTGGCTCCCTGTACCTCAGCAGTACTGACTCGGAGCAACCGGGGAAAGGCTCAGGGAAGGGTGTTCACGCACCTACCACGGGGCTGACACCCGCATGGTAAGGCACAAGTGGTTCAAGCCACAAATTCCTTTTTATTAGCTTTCATGTTTTCCTATTCATGCAAGAAATCCAATTTTACTTGGGACAGGGTGGTATATAGACTATTTCACACATTGATTAAGTCTTTATTTTTAATCTTTAAAAGAATCCAAACTTAATTATTTATTTCAGTGCATGCAAATACTTCCTTGTTTAATTATTACATAAATGCAAACAAGAATTCCTTTGAGCAGTCCACCACAGGAATTAGTTACATATCTTTCCAATGGACAATTTCACGACAGGTCCCAAAAAGTTGTTTTCAATCAAACAGCAACAGGAAGCAAAACCTTGGGAAAAGCAGCACACATCAGACCCAACAGATCTCATGCAGAGACTCACACAGACAGTACTTGGCTTTCTCAGCAGATCTCTGGCCTGAACTGCAGAGTGCTTGCCATCTGCTTCCAGCATAAAGGCTGAGGATGGCTACCAACTGCAGTGTAGCTTTGGAGTGTACCCTTTCCAGAACCCACAGTTCATTCCCTTGCAATCTGACAGTCCAATTCCTCCCCAGTTCCTACAGCAACGGTGTTAAGGACCCAATACACAAAAATTTGCAGGCCACTCCAAGTTTTCAGTAGGTATGTAAGGACCAAACCTAAAGAGCCAGGGGCAAAGAGACTTTTCTTTAGCAAAGTACATGACAGCAGGAAAACTTTACTCTGAGATATGAAAGTGGGAACTTAGTGAATGGATAATGAAAGTGCTCAACAAGCAGCAGACAACTTCACGCACGGGTTCATCCATGATTTGTCAGGGTTTGATTCTTACTTCAACCGATTCCACTACGACAGGGCAAGCAGGTCCTACTGAGTGTCTGTAACAGAGATATTCTCATAACCAGATTATCCTCCACACGCACATTACGCCCCAAAAAGGTGGAAGCATAGAAATGCAGTGGGAATATGAAAACTTTATTCTACTTCAGTGGAACACCATGTGTATTAGTTGAATTATGTAAGTGTCCAGCCCAACATTTATGAATGCGATCTTCAGCACTAGGAGACTGGGTCTTTATGATTAGGTAGGCTGCACCACCACCGCCTGTACGTGACCCCTGCATCTGCAGGATCTTTAGTAACTATGTGCCAAAGTTTTCTTAATGGGTAAAGTAATAGTTCCTGTTAGTCTACAAAAGACAGGCTTTAGAATAGAAACAGCTGTTTTCCACTTTTTTTTTTTAATAAGTTAGAATGTTTAATGTTAATATCTAGCATCCAAATTATCACTGGACCAAGAAAGCCAACTGAAAACTGATTTAGACACCTAGCTATCCGCATCACTACAGGCATTTACCAGGTGTGTGAACAAGCAAGTTCATTCGCAAACTAGTACTCTTCATACATTGGCTATAAGAAACTGATACTACCAAGATACACATTAGATTGTCTCACAGATTTTGCATTGGCATAATTATGCTTTCAGCAGAGATGCCAGACAAAGAAGTGCTGAATGTACTCCAGCTGGCCTAAATTTGGCTTAAAGGGAAACAAAGTGAAAAGCTAAGTACTATCTTTGAAGAAAAACTGCTGTGTACTACTGTGTACAAATTACTCTCGTTTTACTTAAAAGAATCTCTGTAGTGGTACAGCGCAATGCTGCATTTCCTTTCCCCTTTAATTTTCCTTTTCTATGTTTAACTTTGGCTTCCTGTCAGAAAATTATTACCATCTTCTCTTTTAAAGACACATAATTTAACCAAAGTTCTTCTTCATTTGAACAATTAAGTATAGTGAAAAGATGCAAAGCATCCAAAAATTGAAGCTCAATCCAAACAAGTGTTTCTCTCCTCCCTTACAACTGTACTGATGCAAATCTGTACTCAGCATGATTTTGTTATACATTAGTTTCCCTTAACCACCATCATCCGTATCCCTACCAACTTGTAAATCTCATTTGGGTCTTCAAAGAACTTGTCAGATAACTTCAAACATAATTAATCCAGCTACTTATATTCTTAACAGTAAAACAGTTCAGCATCTTATCTCCAAAATTAAAGGCTAGCTAGATTGTATCATCTTAAGCAAAATGCTAACCTTCATAATGAAAACCCAGAATACATGAAATTCAAGCTCAATCACAAGGTTTCAAAATTTGGGGCAGGGGGGCAGAAATTGAGGAAAAAAACCCTTAGGTCTGAGACATTAACTGTGATATTAACTATAATATTAACTACATTAACAGATACTAACTATAACTGTGGCTAAAGACTTCGGCTAACAGGGCTTCAACATAAAAACACATCAAACTTAAATGCCTGTGATGTATCTTGCTTTCAGCTTCTGTGCTCATTCAAACTCTGAGCTCCAAGTCAAACCCCTACAAACTAAAAAAAAAAAAAGTTCAAATGTAAACTAAAATCAGCTGAATAACTGTTCACCTAAACATAGCATTCTGATTCTGAAAAAGACAGCTGATAGGTGAATACCGTTTCCTTCCCTCCACTCCTGAACAACCTGGACACAAACCAGATGCTCAGATTATCAATTTGCTTTAACTTCTAGTTGCTGCAAATTCATTATGCTCCTGAAGCCCTTAGCAGTAAAAGCCCTTTACCTTTTTCTACACTCCACATTAAAGCCAAGATTTGTGGTCCTTTAAAAATAAAGTTCTGGCACAAAAGCCAACTCACGCTCAAGCAGCTTTCCTATAAGCTTACAGGTCAGCTTGCTAAGCAATGTATTCCTTATGACCACAGCGAACCACAGGAGCAGCTCACCGTCTTTCAACCATGCTGTAAAGCCTTTGACTCCACCTCGCTGAAAACAAGTACGATTTAAAGTGGTGTGTTAAAAATACAACCCAAATGCAATACCAGTAGCTGCACCCGTAGCCTGTACCAGGTCAGTAAGAGTGTATTCTACCACACACCCCTCTGCTGCGCTCCATCATCCTGAGAGAGGCACACAGACGGACAGAGATGCGGTGCAGAGGTACCCGTCAGAGCTCAACTCGCTGTCATTTCCAATTACCCTGCACAGGGCTGCCATGCACTTGGACAAACCCTTCCAATCTATTTCTCCTGCCACACCAGCTTTGTCTTCCTCACACCTGGCCTAGAAACACTGAGGCACCTGTAAGTTAGACTCAGAACCAGAAGGGGGGGAAGTACCAGGATCATTCCAGAAGCAATACTGAAAAAAAACTTCTTAAAGAAATATTGACATTTTCAACAGCCTTCCTTGGTGTTAAGGGTTCAACATGTTGTATTAGCCTCTGGATAATCCTAAACCTGCTGGTGTGTTTTCAGGGCTTTCACAGCAGTTACTGGAAGGGACAAAGATCTTTATCCCATTTCCATACTGTCCAAGATCCATCTCTAATTCCACTACTACCCAGCTGGCTGGTTTTGGCCCTTTTTCCTGTGAGCGATACTCATTCCTGTCTCAGCTCACCTTTGTTTTCTGAAGCAACAGATGTTCACAGCTCAGCTGGTTCTTCAGAATGGTTCAGAACAGGCAGCTCAAAATCCGGGCTAAGCAGCAACTTTCAACCTTCTGCTGCTTCAGAAAGTTAAGACAAATATGCACAGAAAAAAAAAAGACACTGCCATTGCCTGCAAACCAGAACTACTGCCTTTTCTTTACTACTGAATATTTGGAGTTTTCCATAAATGTCATGACAATACAATTATGTGAGCAAGAATTTAAGTCAATGCCATAAACTCTTGGAGCACTGACATGATGTCTGAATACACATGAGAAGATACCAAAGTACTGATGCAGTACATGCTTCTACATTTATGAGACTGTTTTCATTAAAATTTTTTTCCTTCCTTTGAAAAAAAGATTTAGATATGAACTTAGAGGCAAGTTTTTCCAAGTGATTTTGGGTGAAATTTTTTCCTCTATGTCATCCCAGACAATTCCTTGTTACCAGATCTGATAATTAAGAGAAAACTAAGCTATTTCTTGATACTACCACACACCATCACTCCAGCAGTCTGAAGAAGTCAGTGGTCAGAAAGTTTCTTCAGAATAAAGACAAACATCACTTTAAATTCTATTAACAAATCTAATAAAACACTCCAGCACAGCTCATTTTCTAGTCAAGCTGCTTGTACCTGGCCATAGCATCTATATTATGCTGAAAATAAAGAAATAAAGAAATAGGCCCTTACAAAAAAGAAAAAGCCAAACTAGAACCAAACTTAACATGTGTTGGAACATTCTCCCATGGAATTAAAAAAATATCCAGGAATGGGAAAAATTTGGGCAGCTCTAATACAATGCTGAGGCTTGGCACAGTACCAGTCTTTAAGTAAACATAGCTAAGATTTTTGCCAAGATAGTTGTGTCTAAAGTTTGTTACTAAGCAGAAAATAATTGTGAATAAAGGAATGTGGCAAGTCCTTTTGATCAATTGCTTGAGGTTCTTTGGTACCATAAACAAAGTTTAGCGTAAATTATTCAACACCTAAAATACTGAAACTCATTGAGGCTTTCAAAAACCAAATTCTTCTAATTACAAACACACAGTTAGAAAAAGAACAAAGAACCATGAAATATCCAGGTCTTCGTAATAACTTGCCAACCTATTCTGCCAGTTTTATTTATGCCTCGTTCAGTTTTGTTGAAAAGAAAACCATTCCCCCCCCTTGCTTCTGCAAAAAGTATCTAGACCAGTTATGAATGTTTGTCCCTGCAGGACTCTAAGGAAAGACAATCTGGAGGTAGTCGATGTATTTTTTTTATAGATAGCATCCTTTTTTAAATAAAAAAATGACATAATCCACAGAGCAACTGAACAAATCCGCAAGTCTTTGCTATTGAGAATACAGTTTTTAATATTTCAGTCTCACTCCACTGTTAATACATCCAGTTACCAAAAGCTGTTAGAATCATGTACATTTATTAAAGGAAAGCCTCGGGGTTTTTTCTTTAGGTTTCTCAAAATAAAAAAAAGAACACCCTAGGAGAAACTGTTCTTTAGTAAAATTTGTAAATTGTTTATAAAGTAAACAACACAAAAGGCCTCTCCTGTAGGTTGCAATGCATTTAAATGCAGAAACATGCATCTAAAAGCCCACGTGCAGTAGAGCGGTTTAAGTTTTTTTATGTACGTGAATAATCCACTTTACAATTTCCTATTAAATCTTCATATCTCGTATGCAGTAGCATAAAATCTCATTCTATCATTTCAGACATCCGTTGATTTCACTTCAATTTAATTTAGTGAAAAACTGTTAGGTTTTAAACACGGAACATTTCCTCACATTACTGCAGCATTTAGAAGTAGCTGTAGACCAGGAGACAGAGGAAGAGTACAGAGTTCACCTCCACGCCATCTCCTCCTACTTCTAATGCTATGGGTATAGTACCAGTGTATACTATATACATATAGTATATATTTATATACTATAAATGTAAATGGCTTTAACCATTTCCACAAATAAGGTGGGATTTGAAGCTACAAGGTTGGTCATTCAGTGACGTAACCTTGGGATTCACACTCCCACTCGAAACCCTCACCGATGCTATTACGTGCTTTGGTTTACTTGAAGTACAGTAACTGAGAAAAGCTTGCTTAAAGGTTCCTTTAACATGCAGAGCTCTGTGCATCATCTAGTGAAGCAACAGTGGAAAAACACATCACAGATCAGACATGTGATCTTTAACCATCCCAGTCCTCTCTGCCTGAGCCTTTTTCTTTCCACTGCAAAATGTTCATCTGAACAACCGTATGAAGAACTATGCTGTGCAGCTAAGCATGCCTCATTCAATTAAAAAGAACCTCTTCAAATCCGTAGATTAAAGAATCAGACCATGAGATAAGCAGAGGTGCTTCTGCATACTCCGTGTGCAATGTCTGCCTGCCAGAATAATTTTGTTTCCACTGAATTACAGTCAGAAAGAACAGGAGCAGCCTGCAGCTATCTTGCTTTGGAGTTTGACCCTGTCAAATACCCATGTTTAGCAAGGTTTGATTTACACAGTGCTTGCGTGGGAGAGCATCAGGTAAAGCCCAAGTTTCTCCAGAGAGCAACACGGGTAATCTAGTCATGGATGAGTCAGTAACAGCCCACCTGTTCAGCAGAAGGGCTATCAAAACAGACAAAACCTTCCAAATAAAGCGTCGAAGAGGTTTCAGTTCTTTGTCATGATTAATGGTGACATGGAACATTAAAATAGCACCAGAACAAAACAACATCCACAGAGAGTGATCACAGAGGCTCTGCACAGCTGTGGTCCTTCAGTAAGGTTCTTGGACACTGTCACACTAGAGACTGGAAGACAGGAACAGGAATAAAGTGAAAAATAGTATGTTTTATTACAGCTACAGTAGCAAATGGATAGAATAACAAAGTATTCCCCCATCTGCCAGTTCTAATCCTTACGTCCTGACTTGCTCTGACTTTAAAAAAAAACAAACACCTTTCTACTCAGTTTTAGGTCTTGACTATATTCCCAAATCTTCAAAAATATCAAGAATGAAAAATAAGTGACTAGGCATCCCACTGAGATACCATGAAAAAAAAAAAGTGGGTTCATTTAAATGAGGAAGACTACTTCCCACCTCAAGAGTTTCAATTGGTCAGGAATAATTGCAAAACAAGCCCTAAAAGGACACATTTAGCTACATAATGTAAAAAACATTCTTCATTGTTCACTGTATCCTGTTACCAGCTTGAACATAATTTTAGCTACTGAATTGGTGTTTTTTTGTTTTGGCAATCAGACGATATTAGCTTCCCCTTTGTTTTTTCATTTCCTGTTTGTACACCTGCGCTCTCAATGAGCAAAAGGCAACAGGATTAGTATTTCATAGTTAGCCTACTACTCTACATCTGTGAAGAGCAGAACAACCAAATACTTTTTGAAGCCCTGGGGGTGGGGGGAACCAACACAATAACCCTGACTTCCATCTTTAAGATCTAATTGTAGTCCCCAAGTAAAATCATTTTGAAATAAAAATGGATATTCCTCCAAAATACTATCTTATGCAGTAGCAAAATTCATGACTATAACTACCTCCCACCAGACAGTTAACATCCCAATTACTGACTGTCCAGCTACGTATTTTTGAAGTGCAGACTAGGAAGAACTCCCAAGTCTCAAGAGCATTCTAGAACAGTAGAAAGTTACCACTGGTATTGTTGATGGGAGCCTCTTTTCCCCCCATACTAAGGTATGGGTTATTTAACTGCTCTTGAGTATCAGAGACCCAGCACAAACCCCAGCAGGCAGGTTACAACTAAACTGATGCAAGCAGTTCAGCTCGTCTGTCCCTTGCGGTCCCAGGCTGGACCCCAGCCACACTCAGCACAAAGACAAATCGCACCGTACCATAGCAGGATAAGCCTGCTAACTTCAATTTTAAATGTATTCTGCTCTCAGAACAGACCCATGTGCTGGACAAGTCAAGTGAAGTTACCTAATGGTCTCAGGAGGAAAACTGCATCAGCCTGTATCATTAAGACATTATCTGCACAAAAGAAAACCTGATTTCAGTAGGTGAACACTCTCGAGGTGTGTCAGGCTAAATAGCTATTCATGACTAATTCATCAACTGCGGTAACAACATGCTTCTCTATTACACTCAAACTACCACCTTCAGAACAGATTAATCAGAATATCCCTAGTGATGGCAAACAGTTCGTGAACTGTCTGGCTATACACTAAGGGTACAAGCTGTACTGTCAATACAGCCCAAATACACTCACTTCAACACTTGCTGTCTTTTGCACAGTTAAGACTGTTTTCAGAATAAACAGCTCTTAAATTCTTTTCCACAAAAGAAACTTGCACGACTAGAAAAAAACATTGTTTAAGCCTATAAACTTATCCTGTGTCTCTGAAACAGGGATTTAGAATTTTGTCTTGTCTTCTGCTCTTCTGGATGGGTTTCAGACAATTCATTTCTCATCCAGAATGGGGCATTTTTTAGTTTTGTCAAGATTCTACCCATGACAGCTTAATTTTGGGCAGTCTGACACATGCAGTTGAACTTTATTTAGTCTGAGTTTAAGTACAGATTGCAATACCCAAGAACAAGAAGAGGTCAAGCTCAGTACTCCTAAATTAAAGAACAAAATCTGCTGTCACAGAATTAATTTATATTTTTACTGGTGAACTGCATGAGAGCAGGTAAGGCAGCTAGCTTTTTCAGCAGAAAGTAGGGAGTACATTTCTAGTGGTTGCAATGCTTTTCTGAAGTATTTGCTTCTTTCTCCATACGGCTTTATTAGTGGCTGTTTGTAAGAAATCAGATTTAAGACTTGGGGTTCTCCCCTGACTCTCAAGTCCGTACTGGGAATACAGAACACAATGTGAGCCTGTCCAAGTACAGGTCTCATGAAAAAAACACAAGGAGCAAGTTAGGAGGTATAACTGGCATTGATGTTCTAATTTTTCTTTCCTCTTCCACTATCAGCAATTAAAGGCTGAGTGTTCATTTCACTAAAAGTACTTTGTAACCTCCACTAATTCAAATTCTTTACAATTTAAAACACACCACTACTAATGTTCCTGCTCCGGCAGGGGGATTGGACTAGATGATCTTTCGAGGTCCCTTCCAATCCCTAACATTCTGTGATTCTGTGATGTATAGACTAATGGAAGCTCTGCTGTAGACAAAGGACTTGTACCCATGTAAAAACAAGCTTTTAGTATTGTGAAGCTGCAGGCCCACTAATCTTCATCCATCCCATGAGTGCCACCCGACTGCTTAACATCACTGTAAATACCTATAGAAAACCGCACCGTACACAGCTACTGAGAAAACAGACCCAATGTGACTCTGCAAAGACTAACCCATGGTTTGAGGAAGGTTAGAGCATCCAGAAACACTGTTATCACCCCGATTTTAGTGAGGAAGGATGTTCATTTTCTCTAGAACAATACCAAATATGGGAATAAGCAGCCACTGTTCTGTTTCCTCTCAAGTGTTCCTAGAATGAACCAAGAATAAAAACACAAAGTAAACTACAGGAAGAAACCACTGCTGGTCATGAACTTATTCTGCATACTGAGATCAAGTCTCTGTGGACTGGGTGTGCTGGTATTTCAAGCGTTAAGAGCCCTGGACCCAGAATTCCTATTTACCACTAGAAAAGCTTTAAAGAGTAGTACTCATGGGAAAAGCTTTACGACCTCTGGAGAAGTCAGCTGGGTAACTGACACTAGGAACTACTAAACTAAGTATTCCTTTCAATATTAAAATTGTCAGTTAATTAGACACATGAAATAATTATTCAGTTCTCTACAACTGCGTGCTACTGAAGTTTAACCACTTTCTAGCCTCACAGGAGTCTCATGCACTTCATTAAACACATTCTTGAGACCGAGGCCAAGGTCAGTGGAGACTGCAGCAAGTTGTGTAGAGTACATGTTCTGGGTGCTCGAAGGCAGCTTTAAGCTAGAACAGATTAGTCCCCATTAACGTATGTACATTTTTGAACCACAACAGAGCCCATTTCAGCTGTATCAAATGCCTGTTTTGTTAACCACACATCAATTAAATCAGCATATATGATGCTATTTAAAGCAAGTATCGAATTGGGCAAATTCTTATTTTCTCCAGTACACTGGACCTAGCCCTTTATTGCCATGCAGATACACATTACTACATAGTGCTAAGACAAGAGTGACAGTTACGGACAAATATCCAAGCTACTTCAGAAACCAGACTTTGGTGCTACAAACAGGTACTCAACACATATTTTGAGTTCCACATATTGGATACTCAGGCACTGTCAAATCCTCTTTCACTTGGTTAGGAATGCTTCTAATCCGACTTGCTCTGCTGAAGGCCTGTCCCTATCCTCTCATCTGAAAATGATCATGCCATGAACTCTGTGGTTGCAACCCAACACTGAGACAAAAAAAGTGAACCACAGCAAAAGAGCAAAAGCATCTCCCTTCCCCCCACACAGCTGCTTTAAATGGAACTCAAGCTCTTGCTCATTAAGGGCCAAATCTCAAATCAGACCTCCATAGACATATACAGGGTCATAACAGGACCTCTTTCTTACAAACATTCAAGTTCACTTTGTCCCCCATGTCAAGACTAATTCGTCTTTAAAAAAACCCAACAAATAGCATAGCCTGTAGAAGTAGCTCCAGCTTTAAGAGCAGAGCCTCTTCCCGTGAACTTGGGCCATCACCAGAATGGCGACTGGCTCCTTACAGGGTTCTGAAACACCGTTCCTGCAGGTACTCTGCCTTCAACTACTGGTAAGCAGAATGTGACACTGACCACTGAATGGAAACCCCCAGGAGTCCACCGAGTCCCAACACTTAGGTGGAAGAAAAACATTCCTCCTCACCGAAGCCCTGTGTGCTAACGCCACCCCTTTCTAGCACAACTAGCAAAGGTGGGTTTAAGCACCTGTATTTAGGAACTCTTGGCTACCTGAGGAAAAAGCAGGAAGAGATGCCTTGCAAAGCCAACTGCAGAGCAAGTAGAAGGCTAACAGTTTGGATACCGTTCATGATAGATTTATGCTTTTTTACCTCTTTTGCCCTAGACGTTTCCGCAGGTTTCAACTGCTACTCTGCAGCAATAAGCCCACACTCCCCCTTCCACCAGGGCCAATCAATTCCAAAAAGTCACCTTATTGCAGCCTAGTCAAGTCTTGCAGGCTACACAGAGAACAGCCAGGATACCCTCAAAATCTGAAAACATTCAAATTGCCCTACCCCGAGAAGTTATTTTGACTTTTCCACTGCAAAGACCAGAATGTTTTTGTAGGAATCTTTGGTTTGCTGAATCTAGCAATTATTGACCAATATAGTAGCTCCCAGCATATATTTAAAGTTTAGGGGAAGCACTGAAAAAGGCTTTGGAGGCTACCAACAATACAGCATCAAGTCCTGGAAACATGACTGTGCATAAGGCACAGTTTAAGTAATTTTCTGTTATAAATACTTTTACACATTTCCCTTTCTTTAGATATGTACTGAACACAGTTGGGGATGCAGTGCAGGAAAACAAATTCTTTTATGACCATAAACAGACAAATCAAATTTTTCTCAGCTACTGAAAGAAAAAACAAACACTCTAAGTTAGAAGTACACACTTGCTGTTGAGTACCATGAAATGGCCTTTAAGATTACGTTTACTGAAAGTACTCCGTCAATATTCCTCAAGAACACTGCTTTCACTTATCAAATGAAATATTTTCCAGTTCATATACCAAAAAAAATCTACAATAAGATTGTCCAAAACCCAAGTGATCAAAGGGTGCATGCCAGAAGAACCACAACAGCTCAAAGCCCAACAGCATGCTAATGCTGTACATAGACATTTTTACAATACCTAGGTAAACTTTTGTCCTTGGAATCTTCCTACTAAACCCACAGATCAGTAATCCTTTCACACCAAATGAGCCATCAGAGTATATAGGGGTCACAACCCCAAGGACTTTAAATGTGTTGGCAGCATTTGTTAAAAGAAATTCAAATACACTTTGTACTTCTTTACAAAGTTGGGAATAACAGAGTTAACAGTTACTGCAAAAGCAAATTTGGAAGCATTTATGCATTTGTGCAGACTTGTAACCTCCAAGGNAGAAGACTGTTCTAGGTACAGGATCAGACATCTGGCAGCATATTATTTCACACAACACAAGCATGTAAGATGTAAAATCCTGAGTGTTAAGAACATTTGACATATTTTATAAAGGATATCAGGCTGCAGTGTTCAGACTCAAATATGACTTCAACACTTAAACTAGCCAAGGCTGACCGAGAACTGGTTACAGACTCAAGCTCAGCTGATGAAGGTGATTCAGTGAGTGGTTCTGAGCTGGCAAGGAAAAAAACCCAACAAAACAAGATGAGACAAATTCTTGACTACTGCTTGGCACTGCAAATATATTACTGACAAGAGGTCCTAACTTCCATCTTTCTATACTTCTGCTATTAGCAATATACAACTCAAAGCACAGGGAAAGACATAAATCACTGCAAAAAAAAAATAACAGCACGCCCTGGTAAACTGCCTAGAATTTAAAGGCTCACAAATGCTGTGGAATGTACGATTGAAAACAGAAGACTGTTCTAGGTACAGGATCAGACATCTGGCAGCATATTATTTCACACAACACAAGCATGTAAGATGTAAAATCCTGAGTGTTAAGAACATTTGACATATTTTATAAAGGATATCAGGCTGCAGTGTTCAGACTCAAATATGACTTCAACACTTAAACTAGCCAAGGCTGACCGAGAACTGGTTACAGACTCAAGCTCAGCTGATGAAGGTGATTCAGTGAGTGGTTCTGAGCTGGCAAGAAAAAAACCCTCACACTTCCTGCACAGGGACAAGTGCAGCTAGTCACTACAAGACTGCTCGTCCTGTTTGAAGGATGCCAACAAAAACCTCTCATTTAGACTTCAGATTGCTGACCAAAGCATCAAAATAGCTTCTAGAAGCACATGCTTTTGCGTAAACCGTTTATGTTCCTTTTTTTGATGAAGTAGCCTAAAGAGATCCACCACCATCCCACTGCAGGCACACAAAGCAGTTGTCTTTGGCACTGTTCCCCTGACAGCCAGAAGCGGCTTTCACCAGAGACACTCCTGGCAGCTGAAGCAGCACCCAGATGACAGAAGAGCAGAGCGCTGGACCTGGTTTATAGTCCTTTTTACATTTCCAGAATAGTGCTGATCATGAAGCATGCTCAAGATCTGCTAATGTCTGGCTTTACCTTTAAAGTTCACATTTAGTTGTGGAATTTACTAAGTTATGTTAGTAGGTAATTCCTTGTACTTCAAAGCACCTCTTAAATATGCTTCCCAATAAGCATAACTTCCAATTATAACTCTGACTCACGTTCCCATTACCAATACTGCTTTCTGCTCTCCCATGAGTTTTGCTTAAAAAAAGCATTTTCAGTTTCAATTAAAAAATTCCAATTCAGAATACTTTTTAAATACACTTTACAGTTTATAAACCCAATCCAACAATGGTTATAATGCCAATTAAATGCTGCTACACCTTTGGAAAGAGATCCTTGACCACACCACCCTTCCTAAGCTATTGACATTAAATAATCCTGAGCACAGATGTACTTGCTGTTATACATGAAGAGGCCAAACTCCAAAGCCATTTACACATCTGTATGAAGCATATTTAATAAAACAGGCAGAAAACACCTGTAAGGTTCAGTACAGGAAAATGCTTCAGACTAAGAAGCCTTTTCCTACCACAGTAATGACTTATTCAAGCAGAGAGAACAGATCCCATGCACTGCCAAGACAACTGCACACCTGGTCTCCCCCAAGGGGTATTTGCATTTTTAAAGAGGTGAGGACAGGATAAGGTGAGGAAATCAGTAGGTGGAAGATAGGAAAGCTAGAAGATGAGGATGAGTCAGGAGATGAACAATAGCCGTACTTCCTGGGCAGGACAGTGATCGGCATCTCAGGAACGTGGGGGAAGGGACAAGGAGGTAGGAAAGACTGAACTGAGCCCAGGATGGTCTGACTAGAACACGGCTCCTCACACCCAAGCTCCCCTCAGGGTGCAACAGGAGGCTAAGATTGCACAACAGTCCCAACGAGTAGGCCAGGTGAATGTCTAAACAACTTGCCAGAGACAGCTCTCAATTCCGATCTTAAGATAGGGAGAAAATTCTTGTTTACTTTCTGCCACGTTTCTCTGACATTCATACATAGTTATACACCCATGTAGGAGAAATAATAAAAGCCAGGCAACATAAAACAGCTAACAGAGTCCTTTGGCTACAGTGGTTCCAAAAATCAGCAAGCAGCCCATACACCTGTAATATTTCTCCATACACAGGCAGTAAAAAAAACCCACACAACACTTCCACAGGAGTAATAGGAATGCTGGTCATTTGCTAGTGACCCACACCAACCAGAAAACTCCCTGGGCAGACAACAGGACAGTGAAGAAACAAATGACCTCCAACAGACAAGAAAAATGTGTATGAAAACCTTTATATTATTTTCCCCAAAAGGTTTAGCCTTTTACACCAACGTAAACCTTTGTTGCTCACATTCAAGGTGAGACTTTAGACAGTACAAAGAGGCTTCATTCAAAAAGCTAATAGTGCTAGCTGACCCTTTCTTGCCAAAGCCTATGCCTGATGGTTTCTGTGTTTGCAGAGGGACTAAACTATTTTCCAAATCCTTATTTTTGTAAAACAGACACACACACACACTATTGCCAGTTCTGAGAACTGGGTGTTTGATTTTACTCCTTCGAGTCCTGCCCTGTTAATTCCCAGAACAAAACCTGTTTTAATTAGGTACAAAACCCCTTTCTGACATAGCTCTTCATGCTTCCCGGTAGCCACACACCAACTAGATCTAGAATCCAACTTCCTAAAAAAAGCAGACCGAAGTACAGCATTGCAATACTGTTTTAGGAAACTGAAAAGGAAAGCAAGCAGATCAATCTGTCATTTATAAGTCATGCATTGTGGCAACAACCAGAACCAAAGGGTAAGTAAATATCTGCCAACTTACAGGCCAGCACAGTAAGCCAGATCCCCAGCCAGTATCTATCGACCTGTGTCAGAACTCTCCATGTAACTACAGTAAGCTCATTCCTAGGGTTACTCAGGGTCCTCGGCAAAGGAAGTGTAAGAGCCAGGAGCTCAGGAGGAAAGATTACCTCTCACCTTTTTCCTCCCTTCTTCATCAGATGCAGCAACTATAACTGATACGGTTTTATGGACAAAGAATTCTTCTGTAGCTCTGAAGTTGTTTATTTACACATTCTCCATCTATACATTAGTAATACATACACACAATATTAGAAGGCACATCTAAACATGGAGGCCATTCTGATTCATTATGCTGAAATTGGAAAAAAGTACAAAAGCCATTATTCTTTTATATAACTTAGATAGAGCAGTGCATGACCACCTAGATCAATATCACTTTAACTCCTAAAACTAGGAAGATATTAAACTGGTATTCATGAAGGAAAACAACTTTACATTATTGCAAAAGGACCTGAGAAAACTTCTTTAAAGAAATGTGCAACTTAGTGTTTCATGTAAGGAAACACACCTTCTATGTTAAGATGAGAATATTACTACAATTCTACTGAGAACTCAGTAAAAGCTTGACAACATTTCACTGGCTAGCTACCCCAAAGGCGCTAAAAAGCTTGTCTTCACTTCTCCCATTCCACATACACAGCAGTGCTTTAAGGCAAGGTAGTAAGACTGGGACAAGTTATCCCTTCAAGTTAAGAAAAAGTGGCTGCAAATTGTTTAGTTAAGCTACCAACAGTACTGTCACCACATTTTCCTTCAGAACAAGCTAATTATGCATGGAGGGGGGAAGAAAAGCAATTCTGGAAGGCAAAGAAGCTATGAGAAAAATGTTTAAGACGCATACACATACACCATCACATGCTGAGTTTCCAACAGCAAAAGCTGCATTTGAGTATCATTCTGAACATGTTAGTGTTTTCTGAAAAGTGCTCTTATGTACATAACACATCCATAAACCATTCCAGAGGTCTAAACCAGGAACAGAGACAAGCACACACACAATGTAAACCTAAACAAAACACATCAAGTATGAATCACTAGCTTTGCTAATATTGAACACGCTACTGTGTTTTGCTATTTTATATATCAACCAGAGAAACACCATATAGCTGGAAGATTTTTCCACTAATGCACCTCTAAACATAATGCAAAGCACATGGTGTTACCCTCTCTACTCTTCTACATTTGGCAGAGCGCAAGGTTTGAGCCTACGCTACTGTCTGCAAGCACCAGACAGAAAAGCACCTTTCAAATACAGAAGCATCAGTGTCTTGCTTGTGACTTTCTTGCATGAAAAAGAATTAAGATAGTATAAGGTTCCAGCTCACATCACACATTAGCTATTTCAGGACCAAATCCTGAAGGCTAGGAAGTCCTTTCAGGCTAATTGAGTCATTTTCCTTTCTGCAGACGTTCACAGGTACTACATGTAATCAAGACTTCCCCAGCATCTCGCTGGATTAGGCTATAAATATCTGACCTCTACTGATGTCAAGCTATGTTGAGCCACTATAAAAAAGTTCCTTTTTAAGAATCAACCTTCCATCTTCGTTGAAGAGGTAGAAACAGGAAGACACCAAATATGCCCAGATAAAATACTCATACCAACTGCAGTGCTACAGAAAAATGCTTAGCATTGAAATGCTGGTTAAAAGTAACATACAAACACTTTTTCTTAACATCAGTGTATTAGACAAGCTTGACTTGCTCAACAATTTGTGAGTTACTCCAGATACTGCTGAACCTGCCTTCCCTTGGAGGCTCCCCTTCTCACTCTCCTCAAACTGGTGCAAAACTTCAGTAGAAGTGATCTAGAACAGAGACTATGCAAAAGCAGGCAAAGCTGATCACGAGCAGGTTGTTGGGGTGTTGTTGTGGTTCTTTTTGTTTGTTTTTTTCAATATGGTAGCAGTTTATGCTTGTTCAATGTTAAGAGAGTCAAAGCCAGCTGACAGTACTCAAAGGAACAGTCTTTCCCGGAAGACTACAGGGCTACTTCAAATTAAAGGCTCAAGATCACACTATCACATCAACGAGGGAAGATTACTTCTGTAACATGAGAGATTCATATCCAACTCCAGATAAGCTCCTCCAATGCATGTCCATGAACTACCTAATGACACTATGAAGGTCCAAACTCACAGTATAAAAGCAAAAGCTGCATAAAGTACACCTGACCTTACATTTCACTTCAAGCAAGTTTCAGCTTACTTTTGCTGGGAGGTTTCCCGAACATGAAGGACCCAGCCCTTTACTGTCAGGGGACTACACTTGGATAATACACATTTTCTGAAGACTTAAAAGTTGCAGCTAGGCTGCTAGAGGCTCTAGTTTATTTTGAGCTTAAAAAAATTGAAGTGCAGAGTTTAACAAAATGGATGCACTTCAAAAGAAGTATTTCAAGTTGCCAAGTGTTCCTTAAAACTATCAGCTTTAATGCAGTTTTCCCGTTGTTGCTCATTCCCACCTTGTACTGCAGTGTACAGCCATGAAGCAGCTCACCCATTCCGTGTCTGTAGGTCTCCTTCTGAAACCACAGTTAACCAGGTACTGATTTGGATTTAAAACAAACCAGCAGAAATGTGCATACATATTGCTAAGCTGCACAATCTTGCAAGCAGACCAGAGCAGGGCAACACACCTCGGCGCAGAGGCTAGAGAAGGTGGCACATTCACACCAGCATCACCTTTACATGCTCTGCTGTGTCAGACTGCCTGAGAAGCGTGAAACAACTGCAACTGATGTCTGTGGTAACTCAGCACCCTGCACTGTGGACCCTGTCAGAACAGGAAATTTCACTCCAAGGTCTACAAAGCTGAAAAAGCAGAAAAGACTTGATTTAGAGAACACAAAGCACTCCTATGACATTCTGGTTTCCCAGAAAATCAAAATTGTCAAGACAAAAATAAGGGAAATAATGCAAATTTTTTATACAGCACAGAGAATGAGTATAAAGTTTCAGGATATTAGTAGCATGATTCATGTCTGTAAGCAGTCATTGCAAGTCCTGCCAGGCAATCCTTCTGCCAGCTTTCTACGTTACAAAATATTACCTTCTAACGATTATCAAACAATTGTTTGGGCATAATTCTTTGAAAAAGCAATACTTTTACAAACAATCTTCTCTGGTTTTGTTGTAATAATTACTTACAATCTTTAAAAATACAGTTCAGATTAGCTTGAGATCTCACAGTGAAAAGATTAATTCAAGACTACTTCAGTATCAAATTAAAACTGGAGAGTAGCTGCCTGAATGGTTCCCCAAAAAGAATATCTTGCAGAAGAAACTAGTTCTCTTACCTTGATAAAGTAAAACTCATGTTATCAATTAGTTATGTGTATTTACAAGAACTATATTTTCATTAAAAAGGAAGCAATGGAGTCCACAGCAGATCAACTACCAGGATGGTTAACAGGTGGACACCTCTGAAGGACAGCACCGTGGCCTTCCAACCCCACTTAACATGCTAGCATCCCAGACAAGGACACACAATCCCCAGCAGGAAGCCTGTGCGTGCCACAGGTGCCTGCGAGCGGCGGCACGGTGGGAGAGCTGACCCGAACCCCCCGGCTCAGCCCCCCGGAACACAGGCGCCCGGCCCCTTCAAAACCAGGAACAAGACTGGAAGAGCTCGTGCAATGCTTGATTGAACGCGGAGACTGGTGCTCGCCACCGGTGCCGGCAGGCACACCTGCACCCGCCCCACAAGGCCACGCACAGGCACCGGGCAGCGGCATCCTCCAAAGGACACCGGGGGTGACGGGCCCAAGCCAACGCAGCTCCCGTCAGCAAAGCTCCCAACGCACAGGAGCCAGGCTGGGCAGTCTCTGACCCTTAACCTCGGTGAGCTTCAGGAGGAACAACGCACCGGAACCCCGCCGGCGCGGAGCTGTGTCACCTGCTGTTACCTTCCCACCAGCCGTGTCGCACGCTGGGGACACCGGCACGCAAACCCTCTTCAGACCCCCAACGGCGAGACGCGGCGGGAGACGAGGCTCGTGCTCCGCAGGCGGCCCCGCCCGAGCCCCGCGGGGGGAAAGGGCGGACGGGGGGCCCCGGGACGCGGCTGTACCTCCCCGGGTCCGCGGCCCCTCACGAGTGCCTGGCTCAGCCCCGCTCCCCTCACACCAGCTCCGGTCACACACGCGCCCCTCGCCGCGGCCCCTGCCCGGCACGGCGTGAGGAAACGCCACCGGAGGGCGGCCCCGCGCTCCCCGCCTCCGCTAGAGCCCNGGGGCTCGCGCCGGCGGGGGAAGCTGGAAGGAACGCGGTGGCGGCAGCGGCGGCCCCGTGCCGGCCGCGCGGGCGATGTGTCCATAAATGGAGAACTCGCCGCGGCGCAGCCAATCGCCGCGCGCCGCCGGGACGTCATGCCCTGAGGGAATCCCGGCGTCCTCCCGCGCTGCTGGCCGCGCGCTGGGGCCGCTCCTGGTGCTCGCGGCGGTTCCTGGTGCGCCCCGAGCTCCCCCGCAGCAGCTGCACCGTGCGCCCCCCGCCCCGCCCAGCGCAGCCTGACCCTGGGGCCGCGGGGGTTCGGGCCGCGCCGTCGGGTGGGTGCGCTTCAGGCAAGAGAGCGGCGGTGCTGGNACGGGGGGCCCCGGGACGCGGCTGTACCCCCGGCAGCACCTCCCCGGGTCCGCGGCCCCTCACGAATGCTTGGCTCAGCCCCGCTCCCCTCACACCGACTCCGGTCACACACGCGCCCCTCGCCGCGGCCCCTGCCCGGCACGGCGTGAGGAAACGCCACCGGAGGGCGGCCCCGCGCTCCCCGCCTCCGCTAGAGCCCGGTCAGCCGGCGAGAGCCCCCCCACCCCTCCGGGCCCCGCGCCTACCATCGCGGCTCCTCCGCGCCCCGCTGCCCGCGCGGCTCTGCCCAGACACGCCGGCGCCCCGGGACGGACGGAGAGGAGGGAGGCGGGAGCGAGCCCGCCNCGTCCTCCCGCGCTGCTGGCCGCGCGCTGGGGCCGCTCCTGGTGCTCGCGGCGGTTCCTGGTGCGCCCCGAGCTCCCCCGCAGCAGCTGCACCGCGCGCCCCCCGCCCCGCCCAGCGCAGCCTGAGCCTGGGGCCGCGGGGGTTCGGGCCGCGCCGTCGGGTGGGTGCGCTTCAGGCAAGAGAGCGGCGGTGCTGGTAGAACAGAATCAGAGAATGGTTTGGGTTGGAAGCGAGCTTAAAGATCGTGGAGTAGCAGCCCCCCTGCCACGGGCGGGGCACCCTGCCCTAGACCAGATGGCTCAAAGCCTCATCCAGCCCCGGCGAGCGTGCTGGTTCTCCACACAGCCCCAGCTCTGTCCCTCTGTGTGAACCTCCCCACAGGAGAGATGCTTCTAATCCTTGGGAATACCGGAAAGTACAAAGCATCTTAATGCCAAATGGGTACTGAACCAAGCCCTGGGTGTAGCCCCCCAGGTGTTTGCCTGTCAGCTGGCATCTGCTCCGTGTTGCTCATACTGTTTGACCATCAATACAACTTCTAGGGACTCTCTTTTCTACGGGATCTAATAAGTAAGCCCATCCACAGCTGAGGACTGTGGTCCCGCTAACAAATGCTTCTCATCAGGCTTGAAGCACAGCTGTTGGCTTTAATAGATTTCAAACCACTACCAAGCTAGAATAGAAATAAAATGGAAACACCATAACCTAGCAATCATAACAGCCAAACCCTGAGTCATGGGTTGATACTGCTTCCAAGCTACCTTGAAAAGCACTCTCAGTAGGTACAGCTTTTGCTTTTCATCGTTAGATACTTAGATTTTTTTTAAATCTCTGATTAGAAAGAAGTGCAGTTATTGTAAAAAATAGGGAGCAGTTTATGCAGAATTTATTTATTCTTTTTTTCTTGTCTGTTTGACTCTTTTCCCAACTAGGTTAGAGATTAGGTGTAAGCAGGTTCACTTCTGACTTTTCAGAGGTGAGCACGGCTCTGGCTGCTGGAAGGCAGGCGCTGGCCCTGCAGCCTGGTGGCTCCATGCAGAGGAAGGACAGCGCTGCCCAGTGCCGGTACCCGGCGCTGTGCTCACCCGCCTGGCTGCAGGACCAGGTCTGCTTTGCAAACATCAACGTGCCTGAGGAGGTGTTACACATTGAAACCACCCTGATGTGCTCAATGCAGACTTTGGTGGTTTGGATGAAAAACAACAGCCCCTGGGGCATGTTCCATCCTTGGTTTCCAAGAATACCAAAACGCTTCCTCAGCTCAGCTGAGTTGACACCCTGTGATTACTAATCATGTGAAGCTTGAGATCTCCATAGCGGATCGCTTGGATGTTAACTGACATCGATACGAGGGGTGAGAAATATTTTCATTGAAAAAAGTAGCTGGGTGGTAAATATGAACTGCAATAGCTATTAAAGCAAAAATATATCTGTGATGGTGCTGAGGTGAGCAGAACTTCATGGGAGAGGAGTTTCACACTTTGATTCCCAACAGAAGGTGAGTTAACAGTGGTTTTATGGAAATAGGGCAAAAGTAGTTTGCCTAGTATTTCATTTGCCCATGGAAATGTTCCATACATTTATGAGACTGTGATAAAAAGCAGTGAAAAAGAAACCTTTAAGAATCCAGAGAATGTGTATGGGGCCCACAAAAGAAAGAAAATCTATATAGGTTTTGTAGGTTTTTCTACTTGCTTTGTATGTCAGTCTCTTTTAATGCCTAGGTTCATTTTCTTAAGACATATATATTGTATATATGTGTGTTTACATACATACAAACGTCTTTATAACAGGTTATGGAAAAAGTGGAGAAGCTAAGTTTTGGAAGAAGAGTCAAAAAGTGCATTCACACTGGACAGCTAATGGCGAGACTAGTCCTGAGTTCACTGCATTTTACATTTGCTGCTGCGGTCCGTCTCCTCTGGATGGACTGGAAGATGACTTTCAACAAAAATTTTAAGCCCAAAGGCACCAGTGCTCCGCATATGCACAGACCTCTGCTGTGCACTGTGTGCACCGAGCACGGTCTGATTCACAATGAACTCTTTTCATGCTTTTGAGCATAGTCATTTAATTCTGCTTATTTTAATGATAAACATCTAATTCCCAAGCTGCCAATGTTAAGTGAATGATACTTATTCAACATCCATGCTCAGAAGCAGAACATGTTTCCCTTCAGATGGCCTGCATGCCTGGGCTCCTCCAGCCACTAATGGACAAGTCACCTCCGAGAAAGGCAGAACCCACATTTTCATCCTGAGGAGCTCCAGCAGAGGAAAAAGGAGCCTCTCTACTTTTAAATGATACACAAAACTTAGAAGTGGGGACATTTCTGTCATGAAATTCATCTGGATAGGTTACCTTTAAAAGACCTAACTTGAAAAGATTTAAGAAAAATTCCCTCCATCAAGAAGGTTCATCAGTTTTTCAGCGTGTGTATTGTCTGACAGCGTCGTGCGTGGTTAGTAGCACCTGCCATCGCGTACAGGAGTGCTAACATCAAGAATTATTTTCAGGAGATTTTCTGTCTGCAAGCAGTTGCAGCGCTTGTTCCTCCTGACATTGCTCACTAGTGCAGGGAAACATTTAAGGACAAGCTCCACTCCAGTGCCTGGGGAGGTTTCCCAGCAGGAATCGGGCTGATACTGAAACTATGTCTAAAGACTAAACTGTCTGGAAGGAGAACACGGTTCTTGCCTCTGGAAATGCCTCAGAATACAACTTTCCCTTGCCCTCCATCCTAAAAATATTATTGTGGCTTCAGAAAGAAATAATTCCTACAAGAAGTCAGGGAATCTGGCAAAGATTAGAAATTTGTATGAAATAGGCACTGCCCTGACTGCCTTCTAATTAGTTAAAACTGACAGCAAAGAAAAAAAAAAAGACATTACTGCTTTTCTCTTACTTACAAAATATATTTAGAATAAGTTTTATAAACCCCATATTTGTCTTCTGTTGATCAGAATAATTTAATTAATAATTTAATGCCAGAAAACCACTGAAACAAGGCTTACCACCCTTAACAAGTTATCATACTTTTAGTTAGAAAACCACAATCTGGTATTTCTTAGAAAGATGAAGGATTTGTGCTATAGAAAACCACATGGTATAAAGTTAAGGAAACTTTAAAAAGCCAATGCCATTTTTGCTGTATCTGCTTTCCAAATAATAAACAGACACTTTATAATCTTAACATTTTCTGCTAGAACGCAGATGGTTACATTCTGCCTTCAGTTACATTCAGCGAATGGAGAATTCGACTTACAGAACATAAAAAATGGATTCAGGAATTTCTTCTTGTGAAATGTAGGGAGAAAGAAAACAGCATGTATAAAACGAAGGTGGAAGTTAATGACTTAAAATGTGATTAAATCACTTAAATGATCTGTCCTATTCAGAAAAAGTGCTTATTAACATGTTCACCATGTCCACCTACAATATCACTAGAGTAAAAAGTACAGTAACAAAGTCAACAGCTGGTTTTCACCCACCGTTTTTGGGGGTTTTTTGAGGAAAAACAGTGTGTGGCTCTTTTACTCTGGATCTGATTAAGAGAAGCCTCAGACGTAAGAGATACTCAGGATTCATGGAGCTGATTTTTTCTCCAACTGCAAACCAAAGTGTATGAATAATGTTGTTATTTGCAAGGCTGGTATAAACCTGGAAGAAGTCCACCAGGACTTGGTAACCAAGGAGTTTTCCCTCCTGTGTTCCTGTGGCTAACTTCAGTTAAGCTACGTAAATTCACATCAACGAAAATACAAGGATTGTATTTTTTTTCCTCAGACGGAAATTTTTTTTTGAAACATTACACAAGCTTTTAAGATCAAAACTTTATGTTATGATGAGCAACCTGATCTAACATCAACATTAGCCCTGCTTTGAGCAGGGAGTTGGACTGGATTCCTTTATGAGGTCCCTTCCAGCCTAAGTTGCTCCATTCTGTAACTCCCCGATGATTTAAAATGGGGCTCCATTCATGAGCGAGCCAGTTGAACACTCCAGAATAAATTATTGTTGATGTTGTGTCATGATAAGGAAAGTGATCTGAACTTGCCTTTAAGAAAATAAATCGATGTGTTCATTATCAATTACACAGAAGATGTAATTATATAAAATACAATGGCTTAGTACTGCTCTAGTTAGAAACATCAAGGCAGTGACGTAAGTACAAAAATAATGATCCCTGATAACACAAGACAGGAAGAACACTTGTGTGGGTCAAACCAAAGGTCATTCACCCCAACATCCTGCGTCAGACAGTGGCTAGTACAGATGCCAGGGACAAGTGTAAGAACAGACAAGCACTTAGGTGGCAGCCCCCTGTCTCTCGGCCCCTGCAACACGAAATGCTGTTGCCGGACAAGGGCTAGGGGAGAAAGCAGACCGAGAGGAGGTACCTTTTAATGTTAATTTCAAGACTGCAGTAGGAGGTACAAATGTTGATGTGTTTTTAAATTAAAACAACTTGAATCAATTTGCTTTAAATAACAATTTGCTTTCAAGCCCCACTCTGTAGACATACGTACTCAACAAAACACTGAGTATCCAAGCAGTCCTTTAGCAAGAAAAATCCCTAGGCAGGTGAACAAAAACTACACGGTGCATGAAGTTAGCCTAGGGTCGGAGAATACAGCTGTGTACATCAGTAAACTAGAGCAAGTGCAGCAGAGGCCAGCAAGATGGGTGGGGGCTGGCCCCCAAGGGGGGGCTGGGGGAGCAGGGCATGCCCAGACTGAGGAAAACAGACTTGGTGGGCCTAACAGGAGCCCCAGTGCTTGCGAGGAAGTCATCAGGATGGTGCATGGTGGGAAGACACCACAAATGCAAACAGGAGAGGCTCAGACTAGGTATAAGAAAAATGCCCTTCCCCCAGCAGCCAGCAGAGCATGGGAGCAGACTGCCCAGAGGTCTGGGAAGTTGCCACCCTGAGAGGTTTTAATGAGTTTTTCATGGGTAAAACACTGAAAAACTGCATTTGGCCTCATCAACCACCTCGCTTGGAGCAGGAGGTTGGCCAAGTGTCCCTCCTGAGGTCCATTCTGATCTGAATCATCCCACAATCCCGTGACTTTCAGTTGGTTACTATCCCATTTTGAAAGCACCTGTGGCATGTTTTGTTTCTGGCTGGATCCTTTGATGTGGAAATTGCTTTAAAATAAATGGGTCAGTCAGAGCGTGGGCTCAGACCATGCCATGCGCACACTGCAGCGGTTCCATCCTTTGCATCTGCCACATACCCAGTCTTGCAATGCTTTGCCGATACAACAGTGTGGGACGATGAATATTATTTTAACCAAAATCAGAGGCAGTCTGCGATTCCTGAGTGCACTGATGCAGTAAGTTTGTCTCCGATTTCACTTACCCTTTGTTTACTCAAGGTGGTTGTACCAAAGTCCAAGGAATGACACAAGCAGGAAACAAAACCAGAGGCAGACACACCCTCTGTGGACTTTGTTTTTCCAGTAATAGTTTCTCTTAACTTTCTCTAACCTGCAAATGGACAGATTGTATTTTCTGTGATAGCTGAAGTTTTACTGAAACTGCATGTTAGAGCTTGTCTGAAAATATAACCTGGAAATCTTACAAACAAAACAATTTTCCACCGCTGATTTTAACAATCTTGTATTCTCCCAGGATTTGTGAAATGCTCTGGGAAAAGCCATACTTTCAGTCACACTCTCAGCTCCCTTCCACCAGCAGAACTCCGGAGTAGCTGCAGTTCTGCCACCGCCAAACTTTCTTTCCCGAGGCCGGCATTTGCTGGTGCGGGGGCGCCGGGCACGGCCCCGCTCCGCGCCCCCACCGCCCACCCCTGCCGCGGGGAGCGGCTGCGATCTGCGGGGTCCTTCCCCCGTCCCGCCCCCGCCCCAGGAGCGGACCCCGCTGGGAAACCCCCGCGCGGAACCGCTGACTGAGGGGGTTTGTCCCGGCGCGTGGAAAATTCTCACCCCCCCCCCACCGGCTGCCGTTCCCACGGCGACGGCGTCCTGGCAACCGCGGCCGCTCCCGCAGCCGGCCTGCGGCGGCCCCGCTCCGCGCTGCCGGAGGCAGGGAGCCGGGGAGGAAGGCAGGGCCGCCACGGACCCACGGACGGGCTGCGGGAGGCGGTCACCACGCTCCGCCGAGGGCCGCTGTGGCGGCGGC